>JAFMOC010000011.1:2740000-2825000 GCA_019802505.1 Corydoras sp. C115 | reverse complement strand
CCAGAGCTGGTTCTCTGTTATTTGTGAAGTGCCTCTTATCACCATGAGCTGTGTCGGCATCTCTTCTACTCCAAACCCATCAAATTTACCGGAGTCAGTGCTGCTTTAAAAATGTGCCTTTGGCAAGAACTAAAAGCACATAAAAACCACTTGTGTGTTGAAGTATATATAATTTTGCTCTGCAAAATAAGGTGTTTAAAAGAATCTACTGTTTGCAACATGCTGTGCTGGGTTATTGGCTAGTGGTCTATGCAAGTGGATTTAAAAATGAAGGGGGGGGGACACCTGGAGTCTAAGCATATTTGGATTCGTTTCAGGCCTGTTGTACGTGGTTAAATAGCTGCATTTATTTATAAATGCCAGAGGGATAAATATGTATCCTTCTTGTTCTCCGTCTTTGCCTTTTTATTGGTCCCATTCAGTGCCGTTTATTCCCGCACAAGGGCCTGTCATAAAGGCAGTCCGCAGTGTCTAGTAACAGGGTCATCTGTGGACATGTTATGACAGTCCTTCATCCAGCCGTCCCTGAAACGTACGCCTGTTGGAGGACATCCACTCCCTCGGGCCTATTACATGCGGGGCTTTGGCATGCATATTTATTGCAGTGTGTAATGTGTGTCAAATCCAGTGTCCCTCTGTTTTTGCCACAGACACCAAATTCACAGTGGAAGACATCAAGACTGCCTTGTTGAAACAGTTAAAGGTAGCGAAAGGACATGGCATTGTAGTGAAACAACCTGTGGAGGAGTATATCCGATTCACTGATCATGGTAAGTGTAAATTAACAATTACTGTACATGTGCAACTTTTAGCGATAGATTGGCGCCCTGTCCTGGCTGTATCTGCCCAGTGCCCGAAACGTTCTCCCCTGGATGGGCATGGGAAACCCCCCCGTGACCCTAATATAGGATAAAACGGAAGATGATGGATGGATGGATGTGCAACTTTTATTACGATTTGATAGTGTTTTTTTTCCTAATAGCATACAACAACTTACTATAAGTGTTTGGGTGGGGCAGATATAATCCAGGGGAGAATTAATACACACTGGTCAAAAATATCCTTAGTTACCATATGCAATTTTGCAACATTTATTTTGTCAAGGGACTTTTTTTTACAGAACATCACAAAGAAATAATAATAAAAAACAACGTGGGTTTATTCATGCAGGGAATGATTTGTCATTCTCCCCGATTTACTGCTTTACTGTTTGAGCTTGCTAAAAATTTTCAATTATCATCCTGGAATTTACCTGTATGTCCAAGAACCCGTTCATTCAATTCTCACCTGACTATATTTTATTACCACATTACACACCAACGACCCCATATTCTGAAAGTTTTAAATTACAACAGCTGTTTTAGATCTTGCAGTACTTTATTTAAACCTTACTCTTAAATGTTTTATTCTGTTAACTTGGCAAAAGAGAACTGGGTTCTCATTTGGACCTGACTGCCCTTAAGGTTTTTTCCTCAAATTAGGAAGCTTTCCCAATCTGTTTTGGCCGTTGGCTCGCTTTTTAAACTCAGTCTTTTGTAAAGAAGCTTTTTTTTGTCACTTAAAAAATTTAATTGACTTGACTAGTGCTTAGAGCAGTTTGGTGTTCCACAGAGACAGAGTAATCCTTGAATTTCTTATATTCAGGTCAACAAAATGCTCTTACAAATGTTCTCATGTTCATGAATACAAATTAAGTCATATAGCAAGGCAGCTTTTGGACTTTTAGTAAATGGGAAATTATTAACTAATGCATAATTTTACTATGTCTTTTTTTCAAATTAACATACACAAAGTATAAGTTTGGCATAAGGTGGCATAGTGGTTAGCATGTCAGCCTCTCAGCGCTGGCGATACAGGTTTGAATTCTGATCTGGGTGGAGTTTTCATGTTCTTTCAGTGTCCATGTGGGTCCACCAGTTTCCTTCAACAGTCCGAAATCTTGAATTCAAGGTGAATTGGCTGCCTAAATTGCCTCTATCTAAATTGCCCCTATATAGTGTGTGTCTGTGTATGTGAATGAGTGTGCTCAACAATGCATTGGCAAACTTTCCTGAGTGTATCTGGCCAGCGTCTAAAACATCTCTGGATGGGCATGGGGAAGCCCTAATCCCTAGTATTGGTTTATTCGGAAAATGAAATTAAGTTTTTTCACTGTACAATATTGGCAGAATACTGTTGAAAATATAGGAACCTTAGCTTTTATCACATTGACAGTTATTTAGTGTGTTAATCACATTGTGTTTACAATAATTCCCTGTGCATTATATATCAAACCATATTCATATTTCCCATGTGGTTATAATTGAAGTATCCTGGTTTAAAAGGGTTAATAATGAGGTGTGTAGACATACACACAGACATAGACATGCAGTTAGCAACATATTTATTCCGAAACAATATTTTTTTGCTGTTATTTTAATTTAAACAATTCATTTTTTAATACTTTAAAAGTAAATATGCTCAAATAAATTATTAGCTACTAATAAAAAAAATAAATCTGTCTTAGGTCTCTCAGCCGTGCCATTCTTTACAACTACTGCTACCACAGTGGCTACTGTCACCTCCACCATCACGACCACCAGCGACACCATGCCACCCACCACTGTTTCCATTACAACCCGCCGACCTGTCACCACCAGGCGACCTTACACGACTCGCCAGACCACCACAGCAGCCCCTGTGACCAGCACACCAACCCAGCGCCCCACCTCGGTCCACACCACCACCATGTCTGCACATACCAGGCCAGTACTGAAGCACATCAAGCCTCAGGGGCCTTGTGACTCACAGCCCTGTGGTCATGGAGGCACCTGTGAGGAGGATGGGGAAGATTTCACATGCACCTGTCCAGCTGGAAGAGGAGGTGCTGTATGTGAGAAAGGTAAATAAAGAATTCTTTCATAATAATTCTCTAAAATAAAGAATAAAAAAAAAGTTCTTCGGGGTGATTTTTTTAAAACTCTTTGTATGTTTGTGTGTTTTGTGTGTGCCACCTGTACCATGTCTTATAAAATGACAATACGCTTTTTATCACAGAATGGCAAAATGAGTGCTCACGGAATCCTCCACATGAAGAGAAACTGTGCAATTGTTCAGTGGAGAAAAATTGCTGCCCTGCTGCGGTGGTTTAGAATAAGTTGCTCACTTCATTTTCGCAAAATAAGAAACTATCCCTCGCAGCTGCATCAGATTATAATTGACACTAATTGCTTTAATGAGCATTAGCTCATGAAAAAGGGCTGTGCACTGCGAACAAAAATCAGTGGTTAATGGAAGGCTTGTGCGCAACACTATTTCTCTCTCTTTGATCACTCAGGCCATTAAAGAGGGATGAAGAGAGAGAAAACTTCATCAGCCTGCCTTTCTCCCAAGACAAAGGTGTTGATGATAAATGCCAGATCAATGAGAAACTCTGTGTGAAATTTAAAAGGCTAACTCTGAGTATTCCCAACCGATTACAGAGCAACTGTCACTGAAGTAATTATTGTCTCAGCGTCTCTATCTTCAGTAGAACACATTGATTGCTTTATGTCTATAGCAGCCAAGGGTTTGTGTACTGTATCTGAGTGACTCACAGTCGCATTCCTCCCTCACTCTATCAGTAGTGACCAGGCTATTGAAGTTTAGGCATCTTGAGCCAATTTGATAAACTGGTTTATCTCACTTGTACCTGTTCTCTTTCTTAGTGATAAAGTACTTCATCCCATCTTTTGGAGGAAAATCTTACCTGGCCTTCCCAACCATGAAGGCTTACCACACTGTGCGTATTGCCATGGAGTTTAGAACCTCAGACACATCGGGTATACTCTTGTACAACAGCCAAAATGGCAAGAAAGATTTTCTTTCTTTGGCATTGGTGGGAGGAAAGGTGGAACTCAGGTATATCTCTTTCTATGATTATTAAACTGGTCTAAATAGAACTGATATAAAAATCTTTATGCCTAAACTAAAATGGTATGGTATCTTATCAATTACCAAAATCTTCTGGTGAATATGCACTTATAAGTATTAAGTCCATCATGTTAGCTTTAAAAGCTGAGAGGTGAGAGAATACTAACCACTATGCCACCATGCTGCAGACACTAATACATTTTACATTTAAAAAAAATTAACAGTCATTTGCTGTACTGTTCCCATTGGAGGTCACCACAGAGGATCTTTAAATGTTTAATCCAAATGTTTGATTGGGCACAGATTTAACACTGGATACTCTTACTGACTTTATTCATTAATTTATTATTTTCCACTTAATCCTCTTCCAGCGTTGCAGGGGGGTTCCCCATACCCATCCAGGGGAGAACATGCCGGGCAGTTACACCAAAGACGAGGCATAAATCTATCTCTGAGCACATTTACTTACAGAGACATACACGAACATACTATGGGGCAATTTAAATCATTCAGTTTACCTTGAATCCAAGTTTTTTGACTGTGGGAGGAAACCAGAGAACCTGGAGGAAACCCACACGGACACGGGGAGAACATGGAAACGCCACCACTCAGATTGGGAATTGAACCTGAAATCCCCAGCACTGGGAGGCGAACGTGCTAACCACTAAGCCACAGTTCCACTCTGCATTCTGTCTTAACCCTTCCTATTCATCCGGGTTTGGGACAGCCAATAAGATTGCACTGTTGCGTACACTCATAATAGCTAAGTTTCACCATTTGACTGGATACAGATCCTCAAAAAGATGCATAAAGGTTTTTATTTATTGATGATAAAACATTTCATAAGTAAACAGTAATGAATATTAGTGCCGCATATTCAGGTCATTTCAAAACGCAAAAAGGCATTGAAAACAAAGAAATCATTAACATATTAACTTTATCCAAAATTAATATGTCTAATCTCAGTGTTAACTGTTTCCTCTTTCAGGTTTAACACAGGCTCTGGCACTTGTTCTGTGATCAGTAATGTCACAGTGAAGCCCGGCCAATGGCATCATTTAGTTGTGAACCGTAATAGACGCAACGCTGCTCTCAGTGTGGACAATGAGACCCCTGTAGAGGGACAAAGCCCAACAGGAACTGATGGCCTCAACCTGGAGACAAACCTGTTTATTGGTGGTGTGCCAGAAGACATGATTCAGGAGTAAGAACTTGGGTTTCTTAAACTTTAAAATTGCTTTAGACTCTTGTAGATGAATAGTGACGCTTAGTGATGAATGTCGCCTGGTGATTCCACCTCACAGTGATGCTAATTCTCACTCGTAGCCTTCATCACTGCAAAAAAGTGGAACAATTTTCCCAATTTGGCTTCTTGGGATCTTTATGAAACTACTCAAAACACATCTCTTCCAAAACACCTTAAATAAATAAATAAATCAGATAATGATCAGGTTTGATAATTCTATATTGTAGCTTGTTTTTCCGTAACTTCTGACTTGTGGTGTTATCATTCATAAGTCGCTTTGAATAAAAGCGTCTGCAAAATGACTAAATGTAAATATAAATATTGTAGACTTTAATGCTCAGATTGGAATTAAGAAAGCAGACTGTGAAAGAAAACATTGGCTGTGTTACTTTGTAACTCAAAGTAAAGAAAATACAATAATTTGTTTTTTTTAGTTAGTTTATATAGTCTGTTATCTAATTATTCCAGATCTATCTAATAGTCTTTATTTTTTTTATTTGACCTCTGTATTTCAAAATATGTGCACAACATCCAGCTGGGAGAGAAAGTGTCATTAAATATATTTTTACGGAGCACACTTTGTGACACTAGCTTGTTAATTAGCTGTTTTATATTAGCCTGCATGTCTTACGAAATTCTGGCGCTAAGTGTTATGTTCATAACTGTGATCACAGCTGCACAGGACAATATGATGGCTGGAAATCAAAAGTTTAAACCACAAACCACCCAGGAATGTAGTTTTCAACTGTTCGGTTTACAGCCAAGAATCATGCATGTAGTTCGAAAACTCATTAAAGACACTTTGCTTGAATTAAAAAAGGCTACTTATAAAGCTAGCATTACTACATCAGTGCTGTACCATTTATGGCACACCATGCAACATCAAGCATTACTTCCCTGTCCTTCAATCAACTATTTGTTTTTTTTCTTATTGATTGTTGTTTTTCTTTTTTTATTGTTTTTTTCTTATTGATCTCATTTTCAGCTTTACCATCAACCCAAAAAAACATTCTGCGTATGATATTGAAAAAGGAATAGACATCAAGCTCTCAGGTTGCAAAATCCTCGCTGCAAAATATACATTTTTGTGCATATAGATATGAATATGAATTCAGCACAATGCCTTAATATACTCAAAGCCTTTGCATTTATGAGAAAGTACCTTTAACAATTGCTTCACACTTCATAATTCAGTGACTATACTTTTTATTAAAGTCACTGATATGTAACCATATGCTATTTTTTGACAGCGTGAAGGAGATGACCTCAGTCTCCACTGGTCTTATCGGCTGTGTGCGCCTGCTTGACGTCAACAATGTGGTGTACAACTTGCAGGAGAATGGGGGCAATGTAGTGTATGGCACAGCTGTCGGCGAATGTGGCAACAACCCATGTTTGCCCAACCCCTGCAAAAATGGAGCCTCCTGTCAGACCAAAGGAGCTGAAATGTTCCACTGCAAGTGCATCAATGGTTACTTTGGTAAGTTTAGCTTGTTTTTTCTCCTTTCTCAATTTCACCTTAATTTCCTTTTACTCATCCACCTTTCGGAGTAAGGTCTTTGTAGCAGTGCCTGTTTACAATTACATCGGGATAGTGATCTAATTCGTGAGTCCAGCAGCTGTTTTCTGTGGAAGAAGGATGAGGCAGAGCAGAGGGTTGCATGTATAATCAGTATGCTACAGCGAAAATACTCTAAGATGGATGTAAGAGGGTGAAGTAAAAGTGCATGATACAAAACAAGAAAGTTTTACTGAATAATAGATATAAATATAGATAATATGATTCTTTAATCTGAAAGCCACAGCATTTCTGGCATAAAAACTATAATCTCCTGGCATCTTATTGAATATTTTGTGTTAAACCACAATCCTCAGAGCACATGTTAGAAAAGTGGGATATTTCTAAAATCATGTATCCTCGAAGTTGATATGTTAGAAATACGGCAAGTCTAAGGATTTAAACGAGTTTTTCACAGGCCAAATTGTGATGGCTGTGATGGCTGTGATGGCTGGACCACAGGGTCAGAGCATCGACCAAATAGGGAATAAAGGAACAATGGTAAATTCCGTGCTAAATCCACCACTGTGTCCAACAAGAATTGTTGCAAACCATTTAAAATGGTTTGAAGATTTTTAAGACTTAGACTTTTATAGATTCCCTGTTTTTTTTATAATAAAAAAAACTTTTATTATACCGTCTAATTACCTAATATTTTTGAAAATTTCGAAAAAGTGTTTTTTCTTTCATTCATTATCTCCTGCTTTATCCTCTATTAGGGTCGCGGTGGGGTTCCCCATGCCCATCCAGGGGAGAACATCTCGGGCGCTGGGCAGATAGACCCAGGACAGGGCGCCAATCCATCGCTGGGCACACACTCACTCACACATACACACTCTATATGGGGCAATTTGGAGAATTCAATTGACTTGATCCATGTTTTTGTACTGTGGGAGGAAACCGTTCAGGGGAGACCATTTCTGCTGCTGGGCAGAGACACCAGTCTATTGCTAGACACACTCATTTACATAGACACACGCTATATGGGGCAAAAAACAAGGTTTTTTTTACCCACGCTGACACGGGGAGAACATGAAAACTCCACCCAGACTGGGATTCGAACTTGGAATCCCCAGCGCTGAGAGACGAACAGGCTAACCACCAAGCCACCATACCATGGCTAAATTTAGTACTCTTAAATTTTCCTATCCTAGCATAGGACAAAGGACAGGAAAACACTCCAGACAAGCCGTCAGTCCATTGCACTGCAGGCATACAGATCAACATTGCCAGTTTGCATTCCAGCATGTTATTGGACTGTTGGAGGAAATTCTTAAATTAAACCTTCACAGATATATCACATATAGGTTAAACCTATCACATATAGGTTAAACCTTGTCTTTCCCAGCTGGGAGTTGTGGGTTTGGAGTGCTAACTCTTGTAACAGTGTGCCAGTATTGTAAAAATATAGTATAGTTATATGTAGTTATGTTCAATAAGAATATAAATTGAAAAGAGCTGAAACATTTGTTGCTTATGCAGAATTGTTAAAAATGCAGATATTCAAACTGAGATTTTTCGAAATCTCCTAAAATAATTAACTAGTTATAACATATTAATTTTGATCAGTAAAAAAACATCATAAAATGACTTTTTTTAAACTAAAGTTCTCATAATTACTTAAGTTTAAGTTGCTTAAATTACTTAACAATCTGGGCTGGATTTCCCAAAAGTGTTGTAGCGCTAAGTACTTCGTAACTTCGTACTTAAGAATGTTCTTAAATTTACGAGCCTTTCCCGAATGCATGCGTAACTTAAGTCGTTCTTAAAATCGCTCGGAACTTACAAGTACTGAGACCCACACGTAACTCACTAAGAAGTTCGTAACTGGCAGTGAACAAAGACTCACAGACGCACTGGTTGTTTAAACCGCACAATAAGCACTAATATTCTCACCTGGAATTCGGTAATTTTATCACGTATTATTTTATACATTATCATTATTTTATAGATATCTTTAATTTCCAGATTTGAAAGATAATGGATGGATATATATATATATACTCCATATATACACTCACTCAGACAAACACACTGTATATGGGGCAATTTGGAGAACTCCATTGACTTGATCCATGTTTGTTTGGACTGTGGGTAGGAAACCAGAGGAAACCCTCGCGGACACGGAGAGAACATGGAAACTCCACTCAGATGGGGATATATATATATAATTGTTGTATGTGCTATGCTACACAACATTGCAGTTGGGGCTGGCTTAAATCTTCCTGATGAAGAATGTGAGAATGAAGAGAGTGAAGACGGCATTCATGTTCCTGCCAAATACAGTTTATGCCTGATCTATTAGTTGAATTGCAAGCACTGATAGTTTGTGATACATTCTCCACTTTCTTCTTTGTTGATGGAACTATCGCGTGCTTTGGAAAATAATGTAATAATGTAAATAATTAGTGTTTTTGTTCTACTTAATCAAGCATCTTATTTAGTTTGCTTTCAGAAAAGTGTATATTACGCTGTTGGTTTTCCATGCCACTGAATACTGCTTTCAGGTTAAAAGTGCACCCATTGATAAGCTTGCTTGGTAAGCAATTGGTCAAAAATAGTTTTTTTCCTGCTTTTCATAACAGTAGCCTAATTTAAATATTATTATTTATTGTTTATATATTCATTTATTCATTCATTCTATAGGGTCATTCCCATATCCAGGGGAGAACGTTCGGGCGCTGGGACAAGGCGCCAATCCATCGCTGGGCACACACTTACTCACTCACACACACACACACACTCTATATGGGGCAATTTGGAGAATTCAATTGACTTGATCCATGTTTTTGGGCTGTGGGAGGAAACCGGAGATCCTGGAGGAAACCCACGCGGACACGGGGAGAACATGGAAACTCCACCCAGATGGGGATTCGAACCGGGAAACCCTAGTTATTGATTATATAGTTTTTTAAAAATATTTTCTAAATAATTGTTTATTTTTTTGTGCATTATAATGAGAGATTGTGTGTTAATCTGTGATTCAGTTTTTGACTGACGGTGCTTTTTCAGGGGCGGAGTCTACAAAGAAACTTAAAAGTCTCTCTTAGTCTAGGAGACTTAAGAAGGCTTTTGGGAAAGCGCCGTAAAATTCGCGTTCTTAAAGTTGTAGAGTTGTAGAGTTGTAAATAGAAAGGTATTCAATTATAAACAGATTTAAAAAGGTGTATATAATACAGTATACTATGATATATATATGATACAAAATAATTAGCTGATATAGGGAAATATTGAGATGTATTGAAATATTGAATATGAGCTAGTGAAAGGCTTAAGGGCTGTTGCTGCTGTTCCATGCCCTTCGTATCAGCTTGTTCACAGAATTGACATGGTCCAGTAACTCAGCACTAATAAGGGCCTGGAACTGTAAAGGAAAATAACAGATAGTGTGGTTTATTCCAATCCTCAATTCTCTCCAAACTGCAGCTAGCAGCGCTCTGATTTAGAACAAGAGATAAAATGAAGGCCCAAACTGTGATAACAGCTGCAAACATACGCTCCATTATTTTCTTTGTTAACATCAGACCAGTTTTTTTCCCTTTCACTTCATATTGGCTGAAGTAAATTGCTTTGTTGTTCTGCTTTCCAAATTTATTGAATGACCGTTGGTAATTCAGATCGATATCTCACGCTTGGTTTCAGTGCTGCATGTAAGGTAGAGCTGGGGGAGAGAGAGTGCTTTGAAGTAAGGGGGAGGGAGAAAAAAAAGCAGTTGGCCAGAGGGATAAATATGAGGGCTCAACTTTCATGTTTAAAAAGCTAGGGAGTGAGATGTAGGCATCTTTGCTCATGATGGAGCTGCTTGTTGCCAGCAGGAGTTTTCGGCAGCCCACAGCTCTCCACTGTACTAAATAGTAGGAACAGTCTGATGAGTCGCCAGCACAGGCCAAAACCGCCAACCATGAGCAATTTCACTTCTCCAGCCAAGAAAAGTGCATGAGTGGGCCTTGATACTGCTGAGCTTAATCTGGAGTTGTAATATTTCTAAATCCTATTAGAAAATGACCTCTATTACAAACTAAATCCTCGCCTTGACTCCATACAAGTGGAAATTGGATTTTACTGTGTTGCTAGGAGCTGGAAGTTATATAAGGAGGTAACTCGTTTTTATTGCTTTGTTTCTACATTTTTAAAGCTTGTTTTTTTCACAATAGGTCCAACTTGTGCTGATGCCCACAACCCATGTCAACCAAACCCATGTCACCCATCATCCCAGTGTCATGTCCTTCCAGAAGGAGGCTACAAATGTGAGTGCCCCATGGGTCGTGAGGGCAAGCACTGCCGAAAAGGTATCTATTTAAGCTGTAACATTTTACAATATTTATGTAGATCTGTAATGTAATCACTAATGCCTGGTTTCTTTGAATTATGGTAGTGTTCCTGCTGGAATTTGCACTTTTATTTTAATAAAAATTCTATAGACAGTAACTACAAGAGACAGCTGAATATAATCATACAATAATGTCTCCTACTGTATTCTGAGTACTTCAGATCAAAGACACAGGCGAATCTGTGGTTGTGTGGCTTAGTGAGCTTTTCACCAGAAAAGAAAGAAAAAGCTGGAGCCACTTCTATTTTGGGAATTACTGAAAAAAAGTATTCTATTGAGTATAAAATTACTTTTACAGCTGGAGGGTGCCTGTTCATTGCCACTTTGGTGGTATGTGGATCTTTAATAGAATAAGCTGTTATAACTCTTGTTAAACATGAAGTTGATGGGTTTTCAGGGTCAGAAGAGTTGAGACTTGGTTACTACCAGAGACTCATTTAACAATTTCATTACTTCACACAGTTTCCATTCTGTTTCCTTACCTAGTTGCCAAGCTCTGCCGTGCCCTGTTGAAACTGTCTCTAAATCATTTTAACGGTTCACTGAAAAATGTTCGGTGTACACAAAGACGCTCACACAGACACACGTACTAGCCGTATGACAAAGGGTAGACTTTGACCAAGCAAGTCTCCATTAGCAAGTGATTAAAATAAATTGAGGTGAACCGAAATCAATGAGTTGAACGCACCCGTCACATAAAGCTTACTTATATTTATCGCTTGAATCAATGAGATGAGTAATTGTATCAGTCAAGCGCACATTGTGATTAATGAGGACTCACTTGGCCAAAGTGTCTGGGGAGGAAGGCACACTGAGATAAGGGGTTGTCAAGTGCAGGAGTGAGTGAGCTAGAGCGTGGGAGCGGCAGAGGGGATGGGCATGTGTGACAGAAGCCCTCTATATAATAACTGAGCATCTGCTGTGTGAAGCACATGCCACAGGAAGTTGATTCAGAGATATTCTGATGCAACCTCTTTCAAAGTTTGTCAGATTCTTATACTTGCTTGCCGTTATTTGAGGAGTAAATCTTGGCGCTAGTAACTTGCCTGCTAATCTGAAATAACTATCTGAATACGACATTTGGTAAATGATAGTTTTAGTCACATTATCAAGATTGCTTCTCCTTTTAGTGACAGAAAGCAGGACCCCTCGGCATAAATCATTCGATTATTGAGTAAACAGATGTGAGTTTAAGTGTAAGGCAGTGGTTCTCAAACATTTTTTGTGCTGCCCCCATTTGAAAATTTAAAAATGTTACCCCGCTTGCACCAGCCAAATGCTGACAAAATCAGCTTTTAGTCATTTCTGTTGTACTTCTGTTGTTTTTTGTCATTAATCTGCTCCTTCAGTAAACTTTAAATAGAAATAAATTCAGTAAAATTGCAAACATATGTTCATTCATTAATTATCTTCCGCTTAATTGTCTATTAGGGTTGTGGGGTACCATATGCCCATCCAGGGGTGAAAGTTTCAAGCGCTGGGTAGATACACCCAGGACAGGGTGCCAATCTATCACTGGCACACTCACTCACACAGACACACACACAAACACACTCTATATGGGGCAATTTTGAGTTTTGGAAACTGTAGAACCTGGAGGAAACCCACGCTGACAGAGGGAGAACATGGAAACTCCACCCAGATTTGGATTCCAACCTTGAATCGAATCCAGGCGATTCAATTCCAGGCAAATGAGAGGCGAAAAAAAGTTTAATCTTTGCCAAAAAATTACTTTTAACTTCTTACTATATGAATTACCTCTGCATTCTGTAAATCTAACCTCTCTGTTGGAACATCCATCTTTAAAAATATTCTGACGTTAATACATTGGTTCCGCGCTTTATTTTCCTGACCAGACTGACATGCCCACATCATGCATCTGTTTGGGAAACACTGTGCTAACTTGAAAGTATGATTTGTTTATTGTCCACCATAAAAAAAACACTGATTCCTCGCTTAATTTCTTTACCAGTCAGATGCACATCTCATCCTGCCTCTGTGTCCCCCAGGGGCTTGTGCACTGGATACTTTGAGAAATTCTTGATTATGGGGAGAATTAGAGTAAAATTACTAGTACTTTTTTTGGTGTAGTGTGGTACTTATTACAAATTAATTATATAATCTACATATTTCTCTCAAAGATATTTGAACAGCTATTAAGTCTGTGTATTTACCTTTCCTTTCAGTGTCGGATAAAAAAGGAGCTTACATTCCTTTCTTCAGTGGTGATTCCTACCTGGAGTTAAATGGTCTGCATACATATGGCCATGATCTAAGGTAATAAAGAAAATGAATACTAACCAGTTATTGTGATTAATAGGGATATTATGGCACACATTAGCCAAATAGATGCACTAATGACATGATTGATTTCCTGACAGGCAAAAGGTCAGTATGACTGTGGTCCTGCTGGCTAATTCTACAAACGGCATGATCTTCTACAATGGCCAGAAGACAGATGGAAAGGGTGACTTCATCTCTCTTGCGCTGAATGACGGCATCCTAGAGTTTAGATATGACCTTGGCAAAGGACCAGCTGTCATTAGGTACGCAGCACCAGTTTTCTCCCCCTAGGCCTTTTAATGTTTATCATCAACCGATAATGTGTTTTGACTGGCTAGTGCTACCAACTGGTACATAATGGTAACACTAAAGACAGAAGGATTTGCATGATGTCAAACTCCTTTAAGCATAACATGCTAAATCAATATATTTAATACAACTATAGGGAGCACTCCTTACAGATTATCACACATAGTACATAACTAACACATAGTAACATACATAGTAAATAATTATATTGTATTTTGTATGAATGACAAAGATGTATATACATAATGATATATAAAATGATTCCTGAACTCTGTCATGTAACAGGAGCAAAGAAAAGCTTCCTCTGAATGTGTGGAACACCGTGAACTTGGAGCGAGCAAGCCGGAAAGGGGAAATCACCATCAATGGCAAAGATTCGGTCAAAGGGGAGGCTCCGGTAAGAGAGTTAAACCATGATTGCAGTCTTGTCTGCATTGATCCGGCTAAGCCAACTGAGGGCAGCCTTGACCCCATATTACTGCAGAAAACTAGTGCATGCATTATGCAATAGAGCAGCTTCCAGACACTCTGTGTCAACAACTGTGTAATCAGGGGCCATGTTTGTTTACTAGCCAGCTTTTGCTTTTTTTATTGGGAAATGTAATGATCAACATATTGCATATTGGCTTCACTGAAAATGTGGTGCATGATGGTGTTCCTGTTGGAATTTGCACTTTTATTTGTGTACATCATTTCTTTTTATGTTATTGTGCCTGCTCTGCTGTGTACACAAAATATCCTTGTGCACCCACTCACATTATCTTTTAAAACAGTTCCTGAGCCTTTTATTCCAGAGATGCCTGAAATACTGATATGATATTAGGTCTCATTGTTAAAATCAAATGCAAGTACAGGTTGTCATGGAAGACTTATACACAAGCCTGGCTTCAAGTATTAATTTATTGTTTTCTTAATGAGGCAAACGGAAATTTGTCACTTGAATTTTTTCTAAAATAATTTAAAAAGAACAAAATTATTTAAACACCAATAAGACATTTTTTTCCACATTTACTCTGCTCCAAAGTTATAAGCTTTATATACAAGCAAATGATACAGTTCTTAAATGACCAGAAGTTTATATTTTATTTATCTAACCAAAGCAAGAGCAAATTGGAAAGTTTAAAACATAAATGCAATTCACTGCAATGTATTTTTTATTAAATGGCACTTACAATATTCTGATTAGATAGGCAGCATAGTGGCATAGTGGTTAGCACATCTGCCTGTCAGCACCGGAGATCCATGTTTTAAATCCCAATCTGTGTGGAATTTCCACCAGTTTCTTCGGTTTCCAACCACAAGTCAGAAAAAGTGAATTTAAGGTAAATTGGCTACTCTAAACTGCCCCTGTATAGTTTTTGTAGAGTGAGTGTGTGCCCAGGGATGAATTGGTGCCCTTTCCTGGGTTTATCTGCCATGTCTGGCATGGGGAAGCCCCCATGGACCTAGCAAAGGATAAAGCGGAAGATCATAAGATGAAATATGAATATTCTGATTCGAGCAGTCTTACCATTTTCTTTGAATTGTGCATCACAGGGGCAAAAAAATACACTATAATATATATTTTTAAATATTTTCTGAGAAGCTACAGCAGAATGGCACTTAAACCTCAACATCTGTATCGAAATGACACAGACATTTAATCTGCTATAATGTGTAGGTACCTGAGTCCTATATTTATCATGTGTTCATTATGCAGTTGCGCCTGGATTCAGCATGGGAGCCAGGAAATCTGATTAAGGCAAGAAGATGATAGAGTAAAAATAGGGCAAAGAGAGCAGAAGGGGTTTGTTACGAAAGGCAGTACCCAGGAGAAATATTTTCAAACAGAACTCTCCACTGCTTCACCAGCTCCACAGAAAGAGCTCAAACTGTCAGAAAGTAAATATAAACAGTGTGTGGGTGCACTCTTGCAAAACATATTTTAAATTTTGATATTCTTCTTGATTTGTTCTGAATGGTCTTTTAAAGTCCTGTTTTGCTTTGTATACCCAGCATGATTTTTCTTTTGTAGATGTGGCCTTTTTTTGTATTCAGTATTTATGGCTTATGTCTGCATGGAGTACTATTAGCACTGACATTCTGTTTTTCTTCTCTGGTAACATTTTTTTTCTTCCTTCCCTTCCCTGTGCTCTTTGTTGTGCGCTGTCTGGATATAAGAAATCACGCAAGGTAATGACTGAAACCCGATCACCTGCTCGAACATCCTCATTCTCTTAGGCAGCCCCATCCAGTAGCCCGCTGTTCATCTCAGGTCCATTTTCCATTTGACAAAAGAAGGCAGGGAGATAGAAGCGTGCTGATTTCACACTATACCATATGTTACAGCGAAACACAGAGAGAGAGAGGGAGTGGGGGGTAGTAGTGAGTAGTGGGAGAGGGCGAGGAAAAGTATGAATATTCCGTTTTGGCTCTCAACTTCAAGCCAGCTGGTGCGTGGGTGATGCGGGAGAACGTTATCATTTGACCACCATTATTTCAATAGCGTTCCTACAACAATGAAATGTCTTCATTAGTTTGGCGTGGGAGGGCCATTAAACAGCCTTACTGTGGCGGGAGACAGTTAAATGAAGGAGAAAGAGAGGCAGAGATATTGTAAGAAGGGGAGGTGGAACGTGTAGTTAAAAGACCAACTTTGTTCTTTCGGCCTGTTTGTTTGTTTTTTTCCCCCACAGAGAAAAATTCTCTGTAACAATCTTGGTCAGGCAGCATGATATATTCTAAAAAGGGAGACAGAAAAGGATGAATAGAGAAAGTGGAAGCATCTTTTGCAAGCTCTAGCTGTCGGTTTATGGCAGACCAGTGCCAGGGTTTCTTTTTGGCCATGCTGGTTTGGCTGGCTAGCTGGCGAGGCCTGTCGGTCCAGAGCCAGGCCCTTTCAAGTCTCAGCCCGTCTCACTGCACCACTTTTCTCATACTTGAATAAAAGCTGAACTCACAAAACAAACTGCCAGTGCCCAGCAGGTTCCATTGTTCTCTGTTTTTCAGCAGTTACATTTTTTTTCACTCCCACGGCAATTAGGAGGCTACATAACAAGTGAAATAATGAAACATTATTTCAGTGAGTCAGTTGGAAGAATGTTTGTGCTAACTGTAAACTAATTTTATGGTAATTCTCTATCATATTTTTTAATAACAGATCTTTTATCAGGGATACCTACATCCACAATATCACTTTATATACTATGTATACTATATATTATATCATTCATCACCCATAATATTGCTCGTCATTTCAGTCACTTTGGTCTTCATTAATATTTTTCAACTCTTTTCTCTCTTTTTTTCTTTTCTTTTATGTGTAGAACAGCTTTCGATTCAGCAAAAGAACACTTTTGTAAATGATTTATGATTCATCTGTCACCTCAATATGTAGTAGGGATTAGATGTGAAATGTTTATCCTTAAAGGGAATCTCTGGTACTTTAATTCTATGGGGAAAGCATCCAAGTCAAAGTAAACTATTGTTGTTGCCTGCAGTCTCATAACATGGTGCAATGTCTGAAAACTTAGTAAGGATTAGCGGTGTAAATTACAAGTTTTGTCACGATCTGATTTTACATCAATTCTTTTAAGCCAATTTATGATATCCTTAATATATCAAAACATTCCTTAATTTAGTCAATATGGCAATGTTATATTTTACATAACCTGTAAAAAAATCACAATAAAAAATGATCATTTTATATGTGTGAGGTATCATGCCATGACAGTATGTCCATTAGGTTTACAACATCATTTTTAACAGATAACATTAAAACATCTCTTTCTGAGCTCATACAGTATGTAGTTTGTTTTGAAAATTAAAAACAATCTCTGATTGTCATTTTTCAAAGAAAGACAAAGCAGTGAGTAGAGCATGTAAAATCTGATGTTTTTTTTCTTTTTGCCCTTTAGTCCTAACAGCTAAAATTTGTGAACCACTTTTACATTTGGTCATCCACAGCACCCCCTGGAGCAATTAGGGTTAAAGGTCTTGCTCAAGGACCCACATTGGTAACTTCAGTGGACCTGGGATTTGAACCCACAACCTTCAGTTGGATAGCCCAACAGCCTAACCCTCTAAATTCTCTTTTTTTAAACAGAGCAGTGCACTTTTTCTGTCTGTGTCTTTTCAGTCCGCAAAAGAGTGTCACTGCTTCTCAGAAAACAGAAAAGTCTCATCTAATTGCTAAGAACTGCCAACTCCTTGGAAGCAAGTTTTCTGGCATAAATAAATAAATTTAGGACACAGAGTGCACAAACAATGCAAAAACATAAAATTTTGAGACTATATTCAAGAGGATGTTACAGTGGGTGACATCTCAAAAGTAATCATGTGAATCATGTGAATAATATTTGACCAGTAGTGAGAACATGTCGGGCTGCACAGTGGCTTTGTAGTTAGCATGTTCGCCTCACGATGCTGGGGATCCAGCTTCGAATCCCAATATGGGTGGAGTTTCCATGTTCTCCCTGTGTATGTGTGGGTTTCCTCCGGGTCCTCGGGTTTCCTCCCACAGTCCAAAAACATGAGTTCAAGGTCAATTGAATGCTCTAAATTGACCCATATAGTGTGTGTATGTGTGTGTGTGTGTGTGTGTGTGTGTGTGTCTCCTGGGTGTATCTGCCCAGCGCCCACAACATTCTCCTGGATGTTCATGGGGAACCCTAGTAGAGGATCAAGCAGAAAATAATGAATGACTACATGAAAACATGCCACGTTGATGCTAATGCAAGGATCCCCACAGACATACTAAAAAAAACTAAATTTCAAAATATAAAGTAGATAGTGGCCCTAACACTGCAAAAAATACATTGTTTTTACTGGAAAAAAAAAAACACCGCCTGGCCAAAATAAAGGTCACTTGCTGTAATATTTCATTGGTTTGTCTTTAGCTTTGATTACGGTACGCATTCACTGTGGCATCGTCTCCACAAGCTTCTTCAATGTTGCAACATTATTTCTCTCTAGAGTAGCATTTATTTTTCCCAAATATATTTTATTGATGATGGGAGATTTGGGCCACTGCACTAGGAAATGTATTCACTAGGACATAACAGATTCTTAAATAAGTTAAGGTTTAGATTATGTGGTGGACAACCAATGTGTGAAAATGATGGCTTATGTCACTTTGATCTTATGAAACAGCTAAACATCTTTTCCATGACCACACAATATTTCCACATGATTTTTGATGTCAACAAATGAGAAGCTACTCACTGCATCAGTTAGGGTTAAATAACTTGATAGCTGAAACATAAATACCCATGCAGCAATTATCTAGTAGGAGGCTTTTACCTTCTTGCTTAGTTAAATCCAGATGGTGGTGACCTTTTGTTTAGCGAGGCAGTATTCAACAATAATAAGACCAATTTTGTAGTAACATGAACTTTCCGTGCTTCTATTCCATTACTAGTTTTAAAAATGTACAACTTGAAATCTGAAAAAGTTGGCATAATTTAGAAAAGCACACAGTGTTTCTTACATTTACTTTGACATTTATTTTATTGCAGACAGTGTGAAGATATTTCATGTTTTATCTCGTCAACTTTACTGTATTTGTTAAGAAACATACGTGTTGAGTGGCCTGGCATGCAGGCATAAAAATATTATGTTCATACGTCCTATAATAATAGTTGAAGTGAATGTAAGAAAAACAAGTTGTTATTTTTGTAGGATGCATTTGCTTTACTGTTCCAACTGTTTTTGCTTTACTTATTTTAAGGATGTGCCAACTAAAGTTGATGTTAATGCTTAAAATAAATATGTGAATAAAAGGTAAAAGCCTATCTACTAAAATCAAGATATATGATCATGAATCTAGATGTTTTTAGATTTAACTAGATTTATTATTACATATTTTCACTTGAGACTAACATACTTTAGAAGAAAATAATTATGTGCCGTCATAATTAAATATGAAATGTTTTAAACAAATTGAAAAAAAAAATGAATTCAGTGAAAAAATCTGGAAATAAAGAAATAGTTTCATTAAACAGAAAAATAAATTAATTAAATAATTAAAATATTTAATGTGCAACTGGTGGCTTAGTGGTTAGCACATTTGCCTCTCAGCGCCTCTCAGCGCTGGAATCCAGTCCAAAAACATTGATTTATAGATTTTAATTTGAATGCCCTTAATTGCCCCATATAGTGTGTGTGTTCGTTTGTGAGTGAGTGTCTGCCCAGCGATAGATTGGCGCCCTGTCCTGGGTGTGTCTGCCCAGCCCTCGAAATATTTTTCCTTGGATGGGCATTGGGAACCATTCTACGACTCTAGAAGAGGATTAAGTGGAAAATGAAATGAAGGAATGAATGATTGAATGAATGAATGAATGAATATTCCATGTGCAACTCGTGATTGGAATTTTTTCAGCTTTAGAGAATCACAGCACATGTATGGTACTATATTCATTTACTTAAATGTATGCACATTTTCTGACTAATGATTTGTTGTTAGGATCCAAAAAACTATATATACTGTATACATACCCACCCCCCTCAGTATTATAGGTCGTGTTCAATATCTCTGCTTTATCTTTCTCCTTTTCCAGGCTCTGATGTTTCTGATATTAGTCAGGTACCAATACTAGGTTAAATAGACCAATACTAGGCTGTTTTCTAATTAGCCAGATAAGTCATATAAATATGTTTTAGTATTTGCAGTTGTACAGCTTGTCCTTGGACATGGATGCTTACCCTAGATGCTTTTCGATCCATTTCAGTTGTTTTTTAGTGAACCTAAAAGATAAAATGATGCCAAAGTAAAAAAATACCAACGTTTCCCTTTAACCAATCATCGTGCAAACTCATTGTCTATTGTGTTCATAGTAATGCTATTTACTCATTCATAATCAGTGGTAACATATGTGTATGTGAAGGTATGTGTGTGTAAACATATTTGTGTGATATGGTTGCTATAACTGGGATATTGAATCTGATCAATCATCCTTCTCTTTCCTTTTACAGAATCAGCATACTGATCTCAACCTGAAGGAGAACCTGTATGTTGGTGGAGCTCCAGATTTCCGTAAGCTGGCAAGGGTAGCATCTATTAAAAGTGGATTCAAAGGGGCTATTCAAAAGGTAATGGGTTTCGCCATGCTCTTAAGTGCCCATGAGGTTCAGCAATGAGCTATGGAGAAATCTGGCAATGCACCTGTTATTATTGATGTGTTGTTTGGCTGCAGATCACATTGATGGGCACTCCTATCCTGAGGGCTGAAAATGCACGCAACTCCAGCGATGTATCAATGTATGAGAACCACCCCTGCTCCAACAATGTGTGTGAGAATGGCGCTGAGTGCAACCCGCTACTTCAGAGCTATGAGTGTGTGTGTCCCTATGGCTTCACCGGAACACACTGCCAGCACAGTGAGTTTGATTACCTGCTGCAGCTTTTCTGATTATGAAATTCCACAATTCAATGAAGAAAATTTCACAACTAATATGGTTTCACTTGTGGTATGAGTGGTAGCTCAGTAGTGGGGTAGTAGCTCAGTAGGGGGTGTGGTAGCCCAGTGGTGGGCCTGATGGCTCAATGGTTATGGTGTTGGGCTATCAATCTGAAGGTTCTATTTTAAATTATTTATATACAGTAAACTTTGCACCCACTCCATTTAGTAGCTTTACCTTACTTTAACTGTACTGGCTTAATATTTTAATCCATCATATGCCATTTCCTGGGATTGATTGGTAGTAATGTCTGTATTATTAATGAACACTGACATGGTGTTGTCTTTTTTTTTAGCTACCTACGAGAAGGCAGCTGGGGAATCCGAGGCCATATCTTTCGATGGGCGAACATTCATCGAATATTACAATGGAGTTACCAAGAGGTAAGCAGAACTTTCCATCACTAAAACAGTCTCTTATGGCTGTCTGACTTTCTCTGTCCTCTCCCTGTACGACCAGTTAAATGAACCCACCTGCTTAGGCACTGCATGATTCCTCATTTAGGTTAATGACCTGTTCACATCCCTTTTCTCCTTGGTCTTTGGTGAACTTCACTAATTATTTTGTCACCTCTTAATAATGGTACTACCTGCAGTGACCTTTCTTTAGTATTATAGAATAATGTGTGCCATTACACAGATAGATCTATTGTGTAAAATCTTCCTTTTTAATTAATAGAAATACAAACTCTTATTCTCTTTCATAATGTATATGGAAAATGAAAAACTTCTAACTTGATAAAAATGATTTAAAAGCTGTTTTTACTTTAATCTCAAGCATTTTTTGACACTGTAAACTGCGTTCATAAGAAAAGACTTGACATTGGCTCAATAGCTTTATAATAGTGAGAGTAAATCAGCTGAAGTGCTTTATTGCTATCTTAATAAGTGATTCTCCCTCCTTCATTTTACACTCTGCTATCTGTTGTTGAGGATTAGCCCCAATGTGGAAAAAAATGAAAAGTGAATTTACAACTTTAACTCAAGTCACACTTTTTACACTCTATTGCTCATCCATCCATCCATCCGTTATCTTCAGCTTTATCCTCTACTAGGGTCGTGGGGGGGGTTCCCCATGCCCATTCGGGGGATAACTCTTCAGGCGCTGGGCAGATAAACCAAGGACAGGACGCCAATCTATCGCTGGGCACTAACTCACTCACACAGACACACACACAATTACACTCTATATGGGGTAATTTGGAGAATTCAATTGTCCTTGATCCATGTTTATGGACTGTGGGAGGAAACCAGAGAACCCAGAGGAAACCCACGCAGAAACAGGGAGAACATGGAAACTCCACCCAGATTGGGATTCGAACCGAGAATCCCTAGCGCTGAGAGGCGAACGTGCTAACCACTAAGCCCGCCTCTATTACTCAACCATTGAAATTTCAAAAAGAAACATCAGAATCATATTATTTCGATTGACTATTACTTTTGTATGTCTTTACATATTTGGTACATTTACATTAATACAAGGATTGATGAGTGGAGTGTCTTTACTTTTTTATTGTCATGAGCAAATTTATGCATTCCAAGAATATGTGCCTGCAGGTTCTTGTACCAGAATGAATTTCTTTCGAATGAGTGACATCAGTTAAAGACAATCATTAAATAAAATTAAACACAGAATGCTGTGGCCAGAACACTTATTACAGAAAGTGCATGTGATTTAGTGCACAAACCTAATGATCAGCAACAACTGGTCATTGATCTGGTCTTGGAACTGCATCTTACAGCTGCGTTGCGTGTTATTGGTGTGTGTGTGTGTGTGTGTGTGTGTTATTCTTAATAATATCACGTTTGTATATCTGTATTATAAAATGTGTTCTGTAATCCAAAAATATTTATCTATTTTTAGCCGCTTTTAGTATAAGAGAAAAACAATTGATGTAGATTGTTTATCTAATCAATCTTATATTTGTGTGCTAGTGGATGAAGGAGTGATGATAGAGTACATGCTTTCAATTTATTAGATATGACCATTCACAATTCTTAGCAGATTAAAAATGGCACCAGTAGGTGGTACACCTTCATTACAACCATAAAGTATTAAGATTTGACTTGGACTTGGTATTTTAAATAGAGCATTTGTGTGTCTCTGTCATGTGGGTTTGAGATCTCCAAAGCCTCCCATTTGCCTTTCTCTCTGTTACTTTCTGTTGTTTGCTTTGTCTGTCTTCTGTCTGTTTATCTGTCTCCTGTCTGTCTGATTTGAATGTCCCTTGTTGTCTTTTCTGCACCCTAGCCAACTGACCAATGAGATCCCTGAGTAAGTAGCTAAAGTGTATTCTAGGACAAATAAAGACCATAACTAACCCTGTAGTCAACACATCTTAGTTATTAACCTGATATCTCAAATAGTGATAAATTCATTACCTTAAGTTTTGTAACTTTCAGCTTAGCTTCATGTTTAAGCCAAATGCAGGGCTCATGGGTTAGATCTTTTTAAGTTGTACTTCACTTTTTTTCTGTAAAACTCTTTTAATCAGTTGTTATTTTTTTAAGTATTTCATTCATTTTAAGCAAGCATGTTCAGCATGCACGATGAGCAGAATGTTAAGCAAAGACACTGCAGTGTAGCTATGAAAAGCATGCGGAACTGGATTAGAGCAAAGTATATGCACATACCTGCAGCAGATGAGATTAACTGTTATGTGAATCTGAATGTCGCCCAATTTAACCGCTCCTTTGATCCATGTTTTGTGTTGTGCACCCTCTTTGAACACTTTTAGAGCACTGTATCTGATTCATTTGCTTTAGGATCGCAGGCCAATTTAGCATAACTTTGAACTGCTCTATTAATTAATGTCCAATCTGTAACAGGCTTATTTCTCGGTAGTGATTATTTTATATTTAATTTTTTTGATCATTCTGCTTTGAGAAATATCTGGGTTTAATAGTGGTTAATATATTCAAAATTTGAAGTAGACACAGTGAAAGGGTCTTAGCGTTATTACTTTTTTTTACTGTCAAATTATAAAAACTGAAATCTCTTGAGTGACATCATTATCCAGAATTTGGCACTGAGGAAAAGAAAGTCTTTCAAATGCTTTAAGCTGTAATGTACAAAAAAATTGATCATTCAAGAAATTCCGAAACCTCACTTAGCATTAAGGGCGATGCCCTCTTAGGTAGCTGTTACACCAGCATGGGATTTAATACTTGTCGCTCCCTATATATATATGCCATAAAAGTTAATGAATTCCTCAAAGGACTTTGACACACTAGAACTGTAGCAGGCTAGAAATAGTATTATTGCTCTTAATGTACACTTAGCTCTCCATCTGTCTTCATTCCCTCTGCTTTACTCTGCAACCTTGGATCAATTTCCCAATTCCCTATGATTTCAGTGACCAGCTCTCTTTCTCTTCCGCCGCCTTTTTTATAATTGGGTGTTTGACCCCATTGCTTTCTTGATGGAGTGCCTTGTTTTTGATTGGCTTTGCTTGAGAGAGCCTAGTATTGGTAAGATAAATCATTCACTCACTTTGCTCATGCAGTCACTTGCTCATTTATTCATTCACTTCAGTTCTGGTTCATTTGGACTTCCAGTCCATTTTTGGAGAAGTATGAGCATGAAAGTTAATTCACTTGCTCGCAATCCAATTGCAAAATTGATTAATCTCTTTATGTAACTTTATCCAGAAAGTATCCAGAAATTGCGATTTCTTGTTTGCATAATAAATTAATGCCAAAGTCAGAGCAGTCAGGTGATACAGAATGCATCATAAACTTGCAAATTAAGTCATCTCTCTCTCATCATCTTCTTATCACAATCTTTTTATCTTTCACTAAATCCTTTAATAGGGTCATTGGGGTGGGTGAGTTCCCATTCAGGGAAAAATGTTTCAGGCGCTGGTCAGATACACCCAGGAAAGGACCCAATCCATCACTGGGCACACACTTAGACAAACTATATAGGGGCAATTTAGGGCAGGCAATTTTAACTTGAATCCATGTTTCTGGACTGTGGGAGGAAACCAAGCAACCTGGAGAAAACCCACGCAGACACGGGGAGACTTGACACTTGGAAACTTCACCCAGATTGGGATTCAAACCTGAATCACCAACACTAAGAGGCGGATGTGCTAACCACTACCCCAATGTGTTGCCGCAAGTTTGCTTTGGGAAATCTACAAATCTTAGTTCTTCCCTCTGAAGATGGGGTTGTTGGGGAGACATTAGAAAGGACTGTATGGATGTGTAACTGTCTAAAGCAAAGACAAATTGATAGGAGCTCTTTAAATTACTGTTTCTTTTTCCATCAAGAGGGCTTAACCTGACCGTTGTACTTTTGGAAAAGAAAAGTTTTGAAGAGAGATGTGTGGGGAAAGAGCTGCTGAAATATTTGCATTTAAAGCAATTTGTGACAAATACTGAACTGCAGCCCTCTGTCTACTCTCTAATCCATTTGCTTTGAAAGTCTTTCTAATAGAAATAAATTCCTGCTGTATAAAATAGGTCTTCATTCTGAATGTTTAAGGCCTATTTTAAATGCCATACACAGCAGTTCCAGTGGATGAAGTTTGCTATCAAAGAGAGGCTCATGAATAGCTAATTTAATAGAAACATTGTGATATTTGCACAGAAATCTATAGCTTATGTTTCAGTACAAATCCGTTATGTGTCTGTAGTTTGAGTCATAATGCTGCTACATTGTGCTCTAGTATTTTGGCATAACTATAACAATACTTAATGACAGACATAAACTAGACAAACATCACTGTCATACCCTGGATTGTTGTGAAATTTCACCACTACCCAGTGTTGGTATGATATTATTATAATAATATTAAGAATAATAATAATGAGGAAATAATAACATAAAGGTATTTAATGTTTTCTAATGTATTGCTACACAGGTACACTAATTTGAATAGAATGCATATTAGCACTCCCTTTGTTGTGCAGCCTAAGGTTGTTTCTTTTACCCTTCTGAGCTTATTGCATGCCCTTGAATTTCTCCCCTGTTCCTCTAAGCCCTGAGTCCCTGGAGAACCCATCAGACCAAAGGTGAGTCTCCCTGTCTGACCTGTATGTACTGGCATGCTGCCCTCCCTCTCTCCTCGACACCTGGGCTGAAGGCCACAGCTTATGAATTAGTGGAGCAATTTCTCTGGCTTTGTTGGAAGAATAAATTGCACTTAATATGTTTTCTGGAAAAATAGATGGGTGGTCAGCGCAAGCAAGCTTCTGCCTCTTGTTGGTGTACTGTGTACATTTTTTATGAATTTTGAAAATCAGCTATAACTAGCAATAGCCATCACTTGGATGCAGATGCATTTGAAGGCCAACTGAATCACTGAGTCAGGTCTATTTTAATGATCTGTTTACAATAAAGAAGAAGAGCACCACAGCCCAGAAAATTTAGGCTGAATCTTAATGATGTCATGGTCATGAACAAAGCATTTATTTTGGGCCAAGGAAGCTCTGAGCTCTGGCTGCCAGCCCAGTGGTTGGTAGATTTGGTGGAAAGAGTCCAGTCAGCACATTGCATGTGTCTCATTAGGGAGCAATTCAATTACACCCAATAATTACAGGACTTTGCTTCAATGTGGCCTCATCTGACATGATTTGCATAATGATATTTTGTCTTTTAATTAAAGAAATAAAGCTCAGTCATTATTTTAAATTGTACAAGCACCTCTCAAGATGGGATTTAGCCACATAGTGATGCACAGAGACAGGCAGTGATGCGCCATGTTCAGTATTCTGTATTCAGAGGGGGATGAAAGGGCACAGCCTGATTCCGCACCATTCCTCTGTTTCAAGACTTTGATTAATATGGGCTGGCACTAAACCTCAGGGCACATGCACGCGACATGCTCCGCTGTGTCGAAAGCCTGATGGGTCCTACTTTACAGACGACATGCACTGGTTGACACTGGACTCTGCTCATCCCTGGCAGGTTAAATTCTCCTGACTAAAACTTACTTTGAGCTGCATTATCTGAGGCTTAAAACTTCAATGCCAGCTTCCATCTGTGAGGAGCAGTAGCCATCAGCAAACAAACAGTGATCTCACAGTTTGGTGAAGCGTGCCAGAGCAACAGAGAGCGCTCAGCTCTCCTGTGTGGTGTGACGATCTGTGTCCCCTCACCACCTGCTCTTTTTTTTTCCTTTTGTATTTTTTTTTATTTCCGTTGCCTTCGTCTTTACCATTGTGTCTGTGCTCATGTTTTCGACCATGCTGTCTCACTTATGTCATGCTTTGTCTTGTGTCCCATGTGTACTGTCTTCCTCTCTTTCAAGTATTATCCACCGTCTGTTTGTGTACCTGATTGAGAACTTGTTCACTATCACACCAGTCTGACTCAGACACTTCAATTCTCACAATACGAACTCTCTTGGCAGCAAAAACTGGAGAATAAAGGTGCTGCCGTTTTTAAAAATAGCTTTTTTCATTAGTGGGAATGAGAGGTGTGTGTGGCACAGTGCAGGAATAAGGTAGGAGTGTGAGATATGTTTGCGCACATTGTGATGAATACGCCCCAGCTGACCAGCTGAGCTCAAAGCTTAGGGTTTGGGTTAGTTGTCCCAGTGGAGGGAAGGCAATTACACTTTCGCTTCTCTTACAAAGTGGACACATCAAAAACACACATCAGATAGCAGTGTATATGAGCCTGCTTCCTTCCCGCACACTATTCAACATTTAGTAGCTCTGGGGGATGACGTGGGATAAAGTTAAACATCTTAACTTGTCACGAACCTGGAGTGTGTCAGCAGCCATCTTTTTATTTTTACCCTCACGCTCCTACTCCGATAGACTGCTCTCACAACTTGCCCTAGTTTACTTATGCACCATGAAGACCCCTCAGGAGATCCCCTCTTTCACAGTATGCTTTTTCATCCTACGCACTTGCTTATTAGCATGGCATCTCATATGTAAACAGCAAATCGACCTTATAAGGTTGCACTGTATTATCATGAAGAAGGACTATCGCAAAGTTCAGGCACCCGGCTTTTACATAATTAGTGACCTGACTTTCAAGATTAGTCATATTGATGCAGGCTGCATTAAAGCCTTACAAAAACTAGTGGCTGATCTACATCCACTAGTTTTTAAAGCATATGGCTATAATAATAAATAATTGGATTGTTGTCAAAAAAATATATATCTAAATATATATATATATATATATATATAGTGACTGATTTATAAAAATAGATGTATATATTTAAATATATATATATATATATATATATATATATATATATATATATATATATATATATATATATATACACACACACACACACACACACACACATACGTATATTTTTATAAATCAATCAATCTCTAGAATATATCTGAAATAATTTACTCAATTTACTTATTTTTTGTCCTCGAGGCAAAATATATCCATCACGATGTTTAACAGCAAAAACTTGATTCGTGTAAACTGTTTAAATCTAGTTCTTTACTTAACTTTTAGGACAAGGGCAGTATACAAAATATTAAGAACCTAAGACTCACCTAGTTGTTACTAAATACACCTAAATTTACAGCATCTCCATATCTGCTAGACCTACATAGTGTACATATACATCCACATGCCCATCCAGGTTCCTTATGCCAATCCAGGGGAGAACGTTTCGGGTGCTGGACAGATACACCCAGGACAGGGCGTCAATCTATCACTGGGCACACACTCACTCACACAGACAAACACACTCTATATGGGGCAATTTATACCATTCAGTTTAATTGATCCATGTTTTTGGACTGTGGGAGGAAACCGGCGAACCTGAAGAAAACCTATGGGAGGACATGGGGATAACATGGAAATTCCACCCTGAGATGCGAATGTGCGCACACACACTTCCACTTCTGGCCAATGTGAAACTGTTAACCCACTGCAAAGCTGCATGTGAACCAAAAAAATAAAAAATAAAAACGTGGTTTGAGTTTGGCATAAATATGTGTAATGATGCTGCCTACCCATAAGCCATTAGTAGCCTGCATATAAAAAAAACCTTTATCCCTCACATTTACATGTTCCAAACCCCTCTGGAATAGATTTGGCAGTGCGTGAGCCACTGGCCTAATCTGGCACATGTGACTTTTGCAACCAAGAGTGATTTACCCAATCTGCATCAATTTATTGAAGTAGATGGGTCAAATAAAAATCAGGAATAATCCCCTGACCTTAGCTCCTTCTAGTAATTATGGAGAACTTGTACTCAAAGGATTTAATCATTAGTAACATAAAATGCTGTTCATCAGCTGATTTTACACAAACATGTGTAGTCCATACAATTCAGTGTCCTCATTACAGAATATATCAATAAACTATCAATTCAGAGTTCTTAATATTGTTTAAAAATTGCATAATGATAAAAAATGCTACTACATTCTCACTAGAGTGCTTGGACATTTTTCACACTCACTGTTATTTGTCAAAGTGTGACATGGTAGCACTGTCAGTAGTTCTGTCATGCTGTCACCTCACAACAAGATGGCCTTGACATCGATACCCTGGCAGGTAGCCAGACCAAGAGCTCAGTCTGGAGAGTGTTTGAATCGTGTCTGCTTAGGTTTACTGTGTCAGAGCCTTAGGACACAGATATGTGAGGTAAATTGAAGACACCTAATTGTCACTAGGTGTGAATGTGTGCAAATGTTCTTGTACTGTATGGGGTTTTTCCCTGCAATGGACTGGAGACATTTTGCACAGTGAGTGGCACTAATTAAAGTCGAGTGTTTATTGTTAAAAATTTATTTTTTATTTTTTCCCCCTCATCCTTTTGCTGATAAACAGTAAACATCTCGCTAATATACATTTGCATTGCATTGCATTTGGTCATTTAGCAAACACTTTTATCCAAAGCAACCTACAAGGATCCCAAATTGATGGTCAGAGCACAGGGTCTTGTGGATTCAAATCACAGGTCCTCTAAAGTTACCAATGTGGGTTCTTGAGCAAGACATTTAACCCTCATTGGTAACTTCAGTGGAACTGGGATTTGAATCTTCAACCTTCAGATCGATAGCCCAACACCCTACATTTCCCGTTTAAAGGTTACCGCTAAACAGGTCTTATCCATGTAATTAATAAATACCTCTCCTTTATACTTATTTCTCTTATTCCTTCCTCTACAGTGAAAAGGCTTTGTTGGTGAACAAGTTTGAAGTGAGTATCAAAACTGAGGCCACCCATGGACTCATCCTGTGGAGCGGGAAGGGTGTGCAACGCTCGGACTACATCGCCCTGGCTATTGTTGATGGACATGTCCAGATGACATATGACCTTGGCTCCAAACCGGTGGTCCTACGATCTTCTGTTCGTGTCAGCACTAATCATTGGATTCGCATTAAAGCCAGCAGGTTTGTTGCTTCTACTTAGTTTGCCTCTTTTGAAACTTGAAGATAATTGATGAGTTATCAGGTTTTATTTTTTATGTGATCTGTTTTTTTCTGCATAACATCAGAGCGCTGAGAGATGGATCTTTGCAAGTAGGTAACGAAGCAGCAGTAACTGGCTCCTCTCCTCTGGCTGCTACTCAGCTGGACACAGATGGTGCTCTGTGGCTAGGTGAGGCTTCTTTAGATTTCAATTAAAGCTTTACCTTACTTAACATCATCATCGTCATCATAAGGTCAGCAAAAAAAAAAAAAAAATAAATAAATAAATATATATATATATATATATATATATATATATATATATATATATATATATATATATATATATATATATATATATATATATAAAATCCTATTTTTAAGGTATTCAATGTCATGTTAATATAATTTAGGTTAATTTATGAAGGGTTAATCAACATTACCAAGAAAAAAATAAATAAAATGAAGAGCATTTTACTAGGGTCGGGGGGAGAACATTTTGGGTGCTGGGCAGATACACTCAGGACAGGGTGCCAATTTATCTCTGGGCACACTCACTCACTCACACAGATACACACTATATAGGGCAATATAGATAATTCAGTTTACCTCAAATCCATGTTTTTGGACTGTGGGAGGAAACCGGAGAACCCACAGGAAACCCATGCAGAGATGGGGAGGACATGGAAACTCCATCCAGATTGGGATTCATAGCTGTAGTATAATCCCCAGCGCTGAGAGGCAAACTACTAAGCCACCTTGCCACCCACAATTCATCATATTCATTATACTTTTTAAAAAGGTGTGAACAACATATTGTCAAATATTGTTTGTGATCATATCACCCAATCAGCTGCCATGGTAGCAAAAGCTTTCTTAAAGTCACCTTTTCACTGTGCCTATTGATATTCCATGCTGGCTGTTCAGTGAGAGGTTACACTTTGAGAGTAATGCCTTACTGATTCATCTGAACGAAGAATTATCTAGTGTTTGGAGTGAGTCAGAGCCTGTACCCCCTGTTTATCTTGGACTATTGTCATTGGGCTGTTTACAGAATAACAATGTTACAGACTTATCTCACTCTGTCACTGTTCCCTCTGTTTGTTTTTAATCTGCCAAGAACATTATCACAAGCGGGCATTTTTTAAAAAAAAAATAAGTGACTAACTCTGGATGTACACTGGATAATATCCAGGTTCCAGTTCAATATTTTGTTCTACAACTTGAATGGAGAACAAGAGATGCCATGCCGCTGCCTGGGTGCAAAGTTGCCTTGTAGAGGCTACTCTCTCACTTTTTAACAGGATCTGTGACCCATTTTAGTTGAAGCCAAAGACTAAAAGACTTTGGAGACAGCTCAAAAAAGTTGCAGTTACTCATAGAACTAAAATATTGAAGTTGCTCGTTTAAAATTCTTTACAAAATTGAGTATTTGGGCACCCCTGCCACCCCTGCTGTAAAGCATTGAAACAGGTGCTGCAGCTTCCCTGCAGCTAGAATACATTATCCTTCGGCAACCCGCACATCAAGAGGCTCCTCTTAAAACCTTCTCTTTCATAGCTGATGATTTATTTACTTATTCAGCTGTATGTTGCATGAAATTAGCACGGTCGATCTTTCTATTCCAAAGCGCACAAGCCGATTAAATAAGATGGGGTAGCAGGCATAAGAGATGAAATGTGAGGTTCTTTGTACAGAGTAAAGAAAAGCCTTTTTTACAGAAAAGAATAAACTGAGCCAAGAGTTTCAAAAGTGTTTTTTTAAATAGGGAAAGAATAGCACGCTCACTCTGTTAGAGCGTCTCTAAGCTCAGGATGTATTATTATATGCTCATTGAAGTTACAATGCACATAGGGATCTTTTCTCGTATATTGAAATCCTCACCTGTGTGTTTTAATCTTAGCTTTTACTTTTATAATATGTATTAACACAACGTGCTGCATTTTTACGCTCTAATGTGAACATCACATTAGGCTCTGATGAAGGCTACCATCCACGCCACTGTTATTTAATGTACAGCAGAAATACCTGAAGTCTATGTAAATGGTAAATGCATACAGTGGGTTTGTTATAAAATTCATTCATTCATTCATCATTCATCTTCAGCTTAATCCTTTAATGGGGTCGCAGGTGGAGGTACCCCATGTCCATTCATGGGCAGATAGACACTGGACAGGACACAAGCCTATCGCTAGGCACACTTATTCACACATATACACACAAACAGACTCTATATGGGCAATTTAGAGCATTTAGTTTACCTTAAACCATGTTTAAGTCATGTTTAAGTCTTACCTTAAACCATGTTTAAGTCTGGAAATCTGAGAATCCAGTGGAAACCCATGCAGACACGGGGAGAACATGGAAACTCATAGTCATTATACCCTTACTGATAAATCATATATTATTTTCACAGCAGTATGCAAAAGTTAAAAACTTGGAAATTAGGTTATAGTTGTGGCTCAACATGTTTTGAATTGACTAAATGTAATATTGCTACATTGCACAATGAAGCTGACATTAACTATTGATTGGTGTATGTTTAATCAGTGTGAAGATGCATTTATCTGAAAATGTTAGTTGCTTGTAAAATAATCTTTAATTGATAGTTTATATATTTCCTTAATATGCCTTCCTTTATATGTATATGCTTTTAAACAACATACTAAGTTAGGGGAAAAAGATTCAGTTCAAGTCTGATGATTATTTACCATAAACTGACCTGATACTGTCACTCACACTGGATCTGTTGGATGTATGTAAATGATGGATGCATTGTTTGTGAAAGCAGTTCCTTACAAACTGATGATAGATTGACGTTGCACTGAAACAAGCTTTCCCTCTTCTTTGCAAAGTATTATTTATGCTTAAGTGGCATTAAGGAGAACAAAAATGTGCTTTGGTCAACTTGTAGATGATTGCTGAATATATTGCTGTGGATGGTATTGCTGAGGATAGGATAAATGTATGGTGAAATTGCACGATAACTGTCTGACACTTGAGCTGCAGCAGAATTTTAACTACTTAGTATTTTATGTACAGAATTATTGCAAGTAAGGTCAAAGCCCTTGCTCTGTCAAAATATGCCCTGTGCATTGCTCTAAACCTGCACTTATTTATATTAAATCATGTCTCTATTTCTGGTTTACAAGGGCATCTTTCTAATTCTCAAAATGTGGAGGTGAGAGGCAGACATAATATTTTGTTTATATCACACAGCACATAATGAAGACATAATACATTTTTGAAAATAGATTTAGTTTAACAAATTTAGCACTTAAGCGTGCAAAATCGAATGAGCAGCAGTATGTCGAAAACGTGTATGCTTCAAACATATAGTTTTGACATATAGTCTTAAATGAGAAGTTTTCTCAGATTTTCTATGCACATGTACTATGTACTATGTACATATTTAAATAAGAAAAGTTTCAGGAAATCTTAATAAACATAAAAAATAACTTTTTAAAACATAAATAGGAATATATATATATATATATATATATATATATATATATATATATATATATATATATATATATATATATATATATATAATATATATATATATATATATATATATATATAAAAAGAAAAATGCAGTATTTGTAAAAATGCAATAAAATTAGAGATGCAAGATACTAAACCTAGCATTTACTGCTACAAGTATACAATAAAGCCATCACAATTAAACTTATGCATGAAATTTTCTTGTTGTTTAAGGCAACTGTTATTGGAGTGATTGTCATATATGTTATCCGATTTTTATTATGACACCGTTTTTGTCCGGCTTTCTTCTCCCGCAAATTTTCAACGTTTTTGCAAGACATGTCTGGCTCATTGGTGAGACCACTGCCTATAAGACCATTGTATACAGCTAAGCAATCAGTTGAACTGTTTCCAAGATATTCCTGATTTTCTGAGCCAAAATTTTCATTCACTTTGCATTACGGTGACTTTTGCACTCCTGTAACTCGTCCAATTTTAGAGCTACAAAGACGAAATTTGCTGGAGTCGAAGATGACTACAGCCAGCCCGACCTTGTGAGATTGCAGAATAATCGAGAGACACCCTATTACCCACCCATGCCCACTTTATTTTACCTTGTTCACTGTATTGCCTGATATCTGTACACACTGTGTCTCCTACAGCCAAGCTGAAATCACACTCGCATTTTCTTCAGGAAACTAAATCTCTTTAGTTTTCTGACTATTGCTCATACAACATAATGTCAGTCAAATATTAGAACAGCTAAAATTAGGACTGGATGATAAAGAGAAATAGCAATTATCACTATATAAATCACACACATACATACATACAGTATATAAACATCACACACATTATGTGTGTGTATATACCTGAATGTGTGGAAGTTGCACTTACTGGTTAACTTCAGGGTTCATTTTTAACCTAAGTCGGTCATTTTGTCCCCATCCTGCACTCATGACTAGTTCCCTGGTGATGTTGACATTTTGACGAAATTGCCTATTGCTGTTTCCGTCTTCTCAGTGACCTCAGGACATGTTGTATAAAACATATTCAGCGATCAGTGTTTCGATACTAAACTCATGACCTTTAAAGTAAGCTGAAATATGTGTTGTTTATCTTCCAACTTTTTCGATCTTTTGCTTTTCTCTCCTTGTGTTAGGTGGTCTTGAGGAGTTAACTGTGGCCCGCCGGCTACCAAAGGCCTACAGCACAGGCTTCGTGGGGTGTATGAAAGATGTGATTGTGGACGGGGTGGATCTGCATCTAGTGGAGGATGCCTTAAATAGCCCCAAAATATTACACTGTTCAGCCAAATAATCTGGCATCACCTCGCCCCTAACATCATGTCTACTGCTGTAATTATTTTCTATTTTTGTATACATTGTGTTGCTTTTTATATTGAAAAAGTGTTTTAATTTCTTTATTTTTCCTCTCTCTCTCACACACAAACACACACAAAACAAACTCACAGCTGAGATACAGAATAATATGTACCACTATCAATCATTAGTCCCCGATTGGCAGTTATAAATACAAAACCTAATGTATTAAGTTTCTGGTGCATTAGCAGTGATCATTATTATGCTCATTACTTGAACTGTTAAGTAACGTAGGTGCTGTTTTGGTTTTTTTCTGTGCCATAACTTTATTCTATACATTCCTCTGAGCCACTGCTAAGTGGTCATGCCTAATGCTTTGACAGCATGTGCGACACCTGACTTTTCTAAAGACCTGATCATCACAGTTAACTAAGCTGAGGGGGTTCAATCACACCACTATCAAGGGAACAATCTCTGTTGCACTCAGTGGTTTTAATCTCCTTGCTGAAGGCCTCTTTACATTGGGGGAGTGATTGCATTACATTACATTACATTACATCACTTAGCAGACGCTTTTATCCAAAGCGACTTACAAGTATCCCAACTTGATGGCTGGGGTCAGAACACAGGGAGAGCATCTCTGAGGGTTAAGGGGCTTCCTCGAGGGCTCACATTGGTAACCCTCAATCTTGGGATTGATAGCCCAACACCCTAACCACTGAGCTACCACATCCCTATGTGATGTGGCAAAGTGAGACTGATGTATTTGCATTGCAGTGTGTACAAATACATTTGCATAAAGTGTTAATATCAGGGGTGATGTGATGTTTGGGACACTTGCAAAACGTGTCTTATTTTTCAGGAAATAAAAAAAAGATCAATATCTTAATATCATCCAGTGATGATGACCCTGTCCTTGTCCTCCAATCACCAAAAAAGGGAAATAGTATGTTCTATTAAAAAAAAGAAAAGAAGCGTTCACTTGTCAGTAGTGTATATCATTGGCATCAAACTGTCTGACAACAACATCATCATGATTGGATGATGCATTTATTTTTGGTGAGGAAATTCATGACAATGAGCATCTATCTAAAAAAAAGAATATTTTTTTGTGCAAAGCCCATAATACATAATTTTATGATTATACATCATAAGTTCACACGCATTATTAATAATCTGTACTCTAGGATATGAGGCGGTCAATACCGTGTCTCAAGCCTCCATTTCATGTCTATCACAATACAGCTAAATGAATGGCCACTTGCTGCATGCAACATTTCCAAAGTCTAGTTTATACAGGTTTTCTTTCCCTTTTTAATCCTAAAAAATCAGTTATCATGCCGTTAGCATTGAAATCGGAATGCATTTTCTATTTTTTTTTCCCTTGTTGGTATTAAATGAAATGTGTTACCTTGTTGTTTTCTACTGTCGTTGTCAATTTGAAATTCTTGTGCCAATATCTGGACTGAAACCAAGTTTTAAAGAAGAGAGACGTTGTTACATTTGTCTGCCATAGGGGGGCACTGTAGCACAAGGAGCGAAAACTTGAAACCTGGGGTACAAATGATGAAAGTAAGCAAATGCAAGAACAATGACACATTCTCAGAAGATTTTAACACCAGGTACATCCCTGACACGTGGAGCAGCAAGAGCAAAAGTTCAAACATTGCTTTAATACTATCAGCACTTGCATTGAAAGGGACATTAAGACCCTTGCATCATAAGACTGTGGTCCTTTAGCAGCCATTAGAATAAGCAAATGTATCAAAAACAATAACAAATAAAATCTATTAATAATATTACAAACAATAATAATGATGATGCATGGGTTTGTTATATCAAAATGATTTTTGTAATATGTTTGAAGAGAACTGTAATGCTATTGTTTGTACTGCTGACCTGAACATTATAAAAAGAATCTTTAGTTTCGATAAAACTAAAAACAATGTTTCGATAATCTATAAATATGCCTGTTAATAGTAAAGTATCATGGTATCTTTTGTGAAAAAAAAAATATAAATATATATATATTTCCTTTCATTTATTTTTTTTTAAGCAGTGAGATGACAGAAACCATTTTGTATAGCCCAACAGTTATCATATCACTATAGAAATGAGTACTGTGCATCTGTGTCCTTTTGTTTTAGTATTATACACTGGAAATAAGTTTATCTCGTCTATTACACTATACTCTGTTCCTGTGTTAGGGGGCGTGCAGGGAATATAACATTATTCTGTATTGATTTTCAGCAAGGGGACTTCTGAACCAAAAGCAAGACCCCTCCTTTTTTTGTGTTGGCCTATAAATTTTAATAGTCTGTCCTGTCTGCACAGTTTTTCGCTCCTCTCTCCCTTTTAATGTTACTTTCAAATTATCCCATTGTTTAGCATTTAAAGGGAGGTACTGCAGGTTTGGACGGTGCGGAAAGGACATAGTGATAGGCTCACAAAGCTGAGCACACACATGAACATTAACTAAACGGATGAGGACTGTCTGAGAATTGCCTTAAACCCATCGCTCACTGGTGACAGACTCGACTTCTGTACTATTTTATGTTCTCATCTTATCCACTGTATTAACCACATCCCTGTCATTTAAATCAGTTCGTAAATATTAATAACTGTAATAATTTTGTTTATGAGAATATTCCAGAATGCCTCAAACTAGCCGTTCTGGACTCAACAGATAAAATATTTACTGTATAAATGCTATTTTCAATATCTTTATTTATGTCAAGTGGATTCCATTACTGACCTGTGTAAACTACTGTTGTGAGTGAAATATACTTGGAGGGCAGTGTTTAGAATGAAAGTGGCATGACATTCCCATTACTAACTTTTTTACCTGTGTCTTGTGTTCCCACCACCATGAAATAAAGTGTAAAACAAACCAATCCAATTTTTTGTATTCATTTTAAAAAAATCACATTTTTATAGTCTGATCAAAATAATATACATTTAGTAGCGATGGAATGGTGACATGTTCTGGTTGAATCTGCCCCTACCCCCCACTCCACGTGACCCCTAGTGTAGGATAAAGCAGAAGATATGAGATGAATATACATTTAGAATTTATTAACAACAGCAAAAATAAACAGTGCACCCTCTTTGCAGTTACTGCACCCATAACGATAAGAAATTCATTCATTCATTATCTCCTGTTTAATCCTCTTCTAGGGTAGTGGGGGTGTTCCCCATGCCCATCCAGAGGAGAACATTTCAGCATTTCATTGGGCAAATACACCCAGGACAGGGTGCCAATCTGTCGCTGGGCACAGACTCACCGAGACAACCTTTACATGGGGCAATTTAGAGCTTTCACTTTACCCTAAATACATGTTTTGGAACTGTGGGAGGAAACCGGAGAACCTGAAGGAAACCCGCATGGACACAGGGAGAACATAGAAGGCAAAAATGCTAACAGTTAAGCTACCGTGTCGCCCCAAGAGTAGAAATCCCCTATTTGATATATTATTTGAACCTCACAGTGAAGAAAATCATTAAGTAAATATACATATCTTGCATTTAAAATTACGGCAAAAAGTGAAGTAAAGTAAATCTGTTTAATCCTGCTGCTAATATATTTTCCAGTCAAGCCTGCAGAACAGTCTTTTGGTGTCCCTATGATCCTTTATTCTGTGATTTCATTCTCCTTTCCTATTCCCCCTTACTTGTGTAGGATTAAAATAAACTTGGGTGCTCACCCAGAAGAGGTAGTACTTGTTGAATTGCCTGAAATATTTAATGTTCTTAGCCTGAACATAGGCATTCTCAGGCAAGTTGGTAGTAATAGTTAGTGGTTTGACTTCTGAAGGTCAACATTTTTATGTAGACTTCAGAAGTTGATAAACTACTATTATAAGAGAATTTGACCCAAGATTCACCTTATATTATTATACAATTAAATTATTGTTGTATTATTATTATGTCTATTTCTTGGCATTCATTTCTAATAATGTTTAAACTTTAAAATGTTAGATTAAATCCCAAAATTATAATTCTCTTAGCCCCTTTTCTGTGTGGGTCAGGTCAATTACATAGCATAAACCTATTTAGATGTTGTTTACTGTAATTGTTTATCTGTGGTATCTCATATTTTAACAAATCAAAAAGGAATTTACATTTTACTAGTTTTATCTACAAAATCGATATACAACGCGGTCTATCTTCAGTTTACAGACCTCATATTTCCATGAAGCACCTTATAAGCCAGTAACCCGAGTTTATCTATACCATAATTTATCTTTTCAAATTCTGATTGTCAGCTTTTCTCATCAGCATATTAATAATGACACCTAGACCAGGGGAGTCAAACTCAATTGCACCGGGGCCAAACCTCAAAGCAGTCTTTAGATCGCGCCCAACAAGATAAAGATTTATTGAACACACTAAAAGTAAAGGTTTTCTGAACATGAACATGAATAAAAACAGACAGGAATTTTAAAAACTTTAACTTTACATAACTTTGCTCTCTATCAATTATAAAAGTTACAACTATGAACATGCATCAAAAATTTTATTAAAAATTATGCTTTTCCACAAAAGTAAAAATAATAAATCAAAACATTGACCTTTCTGTGATCTGTGGGATCATTTAAAAAAAAATAAACTTAAACTTGTAAAACGTAAATAAATATTTAAATAATTCTGCTCTTCTGTTCCTGTCAAAATTATACAAATTTCAAATATGAGCATGGTCCAAAAAAAATCATATCACTGGGACATTAATAACGATAATAATAGATCAATGTAAAATTATTTCTTGAGTTTGACACCTGTAATTTAAACTATATAAATGTATTATGTCCTTTTTCACAGAAAATCATATTTTATAAGAATGGATAGTGTGTAATCTTTTTATAAATAAGAGAGACAGTCTTGTGTGTGTTTGTGTTCATTCCCTATACAAATCCACACAAATCCAAATATTTACTCTTTCCAACCAAGACGTGACTCAAAATGTCTCAGCACTTCTACATGGTTCGAGCAGCAAAGCCATTGTTTAATGGCGCTATTGTGCACAGAGGAAACTTATGTGTAAGTGATATGGAAGTTGTTTTGTTTAGTCTTTTTATTTATTTTTTCTTAATTAATTCATAAAGTTGGCGGCACGGTGGCTTAGTGGTTAGCACGTTCGCCTCTCAGCACTAGGGATTCCCGGTTCGAATCCCCATCTGGGTGGAGTTTCCATGTTCTCCCCGTGTCCGTGTGGGTTTCCTCCGGGTTCTCCGGTTTCCTCCCACAGTCCAAAAACATGGATCAAGTTAATTGAGTTCTCTAAATTGCCCCATATAGAGTGTGTTTGAGTGTGTGAGTGTGTGCCCAGCGATGGATTGGCGCCCTGTCCTGGGTGTGTCTGCCCAGCGCCCGAGACGTTCTCCCCTGGATGGGCATGGGGAACCCCACCGCGACCCTAATAGAGGATAAAGCGGGAGATAATGAATGAAATGAATAATTCATAAAGTTTGTTTTTCCAAGGACCACCAAGAAGCAATCAATTACACATAAATTAACGGTTACACAGTTTGCAGGAAATGTAATCACTAGCACTTAGTGTGCATATATGTAGAAAATTTTGTACTTATTCAGCTTATTTAGAGGTCACGAGGTCATGTTGAGTGAGACATCTTTATTCTACTTACCACATCTGTGTACAGTTGAGTTTATTGTTCTGTAAATGCTGTATGGCTCTTCTGAACCATGTTTTTAGGGCACAGTGGCACAGTCCAGTGAAACAAAAAGTACCATCCCTGTGCACATTCAATCATGTGCTGTCTTGTGACTTGCAGCATAGGAGTTAAAAAAAAAAGCTTTATTTGCAGATTCAGCAGTTTTTGTGGGCAAATAATGTGATCAAGATGCATCTTTTGATGGTATAAATTTAATGCTTGCTAGATGTTTAAAGCATTTTATTTGAAATTTTATTTTGTTACCGCTGGCACGGTGGCTTAGTGGTTAGCACATTCGCCTCTCAGCGCTAGGGATTACCAGTTCGAATCCCAATGGAGTTTTCATGTTCTTCCGGTGTCCGCGTGGGTTTCCTCTGGGTTCTCTGGTTTCTTCCCACAGTCCATAAACATGGCTCAAGTCAATTGAATTCTCCAAATTGCCCCGCATAGAGTGTGTTTGTGTGAGTGAGTGTGTGCCCAGCAATAGATTGGCACCCTGTCCTGGGTGTATCTGCCCAGCGCCCGACACGTTTTCCCCTGGATGGGCATGGGGAACCCCCCCCACGACCCTAATAGAGGATAAAGCGGAAGATAATGGATGGATGGATTTTGTTACAGTGGGCATGGTGGTGTAGTATGTAGTGATAAGCACATTTGTGCCTCAGCACTGGAGATCCAGGTTCGAATCTCAATCTGTTGGAGTTTCCACGTCCGCCTCTTAATGGGGGATCCCATTTGATATCCACAATCCAAAAACATGGATTCACAATGAATCAGTTAAATTACCCCATATAGTGTGTGTTTGTGTCTGTGTAAGTAAGTGAACCTAGCGAAGAATTGTACCTGGTCCTAGGTGTATCTGCCCAGTGCACAAATTGTTCTCCCCTGGATTAAGCGGAGAATAATTAATGAATAATTCTTACCCACTCATGCTTTTTGTCTACTATTGCACAGTATTTTTTTTGCTGATCAGATTTTTATCACATTTTTGTCCGAAAATCATTTGTAACTCATGTGGATTCCTTTAGACCCATTCAAGTCTAAGGGTAAAAGTTCATTTCGGCGTTATGCAAAGAATACCATCTTGCTAAGGCCAAATAAAATGTAATCCCTATTGTGAGCTCAGGGCTGCCTGATCACACTGAGCCACCAAATCCTTTCAAAGAGCCGGGTCTTGTGACAGCTGATGGAAGAATCCATTTGATTCTATTGGTTGGGAGGTAAGGATGAAATTATACATCCATGGATTAGCAGAGAGTTGTTAGGATCCCGCTAGAGTAATAAAGGGGCCTTTTACAGCTCATAACAAGGTCTCAGCTGTCTGAGCATGTTGTGGCCACTGTGGTCTCCATTGTTTGTGTCTGTGTGAGCTTTTTTTCTTAAGTTAGAAGCACTTTGTCCTTAAGCACTAATGTCACAGCCACATCCTGACTGTTGCATGATTTCCCCCAGTCTATAGCTATATCTATAGAGTGCTGCACCCAAAGCATGTTTAAGTAAACAACAGAATCATTTTAAATATCAGTAAAATACACATTCTTGATAGGACACAATTTTAGACATCATATTTTTCTGAACTCTGATTTTATGTATTATTTTAACTGTGTTGAATGTGTGCTAAAGATGTTACGTCGTTTTCGCATTGAAAATTGGCGGAGACCATATTTCTCTCTCTCTCTCTCATAAGATTCAAGATTCAAAGTAGCTTTATTGGCATGACTTTATGTGCAACAATATTGCCAAAGCATTACAAAAAAGAAGAAAGAAAAAAAATAATTACAATAATAAGTCAAAAAATTAAGATAAAACTGATAAAAATAGAAATAATAGAAAAATAGAAATAAAATAAATATATGTTATAAAATTATAAGATAAGATAAGATAAACCTTTATTTGTCCCACAATGGGGAAATTCACAATAATAATAATAATTATAATACAGATTTGTTAAATTTACAAAAGATCTACTGTGTATATATACATGGCTGTAGCTACAATATATATAGTGTAGTGTAGCTATCTCTCATATATCTCCTTTTCCTCTCCTAGGCGCTCTCTTTTTGAAGCTTCGCTTTGGTTGAAAAAGAGCATGGTGAGTGGTACAAATTACAATATTTACATTCATGCATTTTCTTGGTTCAGAGATCACATCAGTGGATGGAAATAGAGAGGCAGAACAATCCATAGATAAAATCCTGGCTTCCAAGACAATTGCATAAACCCATTCCCTCGACAGATTAACCTCAGTGACGTCAGCTCAGCCACACCATCAGTGCAAAGCTTACAGCCTGCTGCTCACACCCACAAGTGCAGCCTTCAAACAGCCTGCAGTTTAATCTGTAACATTTTACTTTCCCGTCATTGTAAGAACACTAGTAATGTACTATATAGCCAAAAGCATGTGCCTCTTAAAAATATTAGTTTTAACTTATTACTTTTGTCCAATGAGCACATGTTACATCAGTTTCTAATTCCAGAATGGCCTTAGAATTGCCCTGTCCTGCTGCAGTATGGTTGTGCAACTGTAGACTGCTAGGATCCTTCGTTGTAAAACTCCAGTAGTTTGGGGGTTGAATTTGAACATATTGATATGCACATTACATATTTGCACCTTGATAAATCACTTATTTATTCACGTTATATTTATTGTTGTTTTTTGTTGCTTATTGTTATTTATACTATGTTTATATATTTTACTTGAAGTATTTATGTTTTCCTTGTGCATCTTGTATTTGGCAAAAAAGATTATGATTCTGATGTGCCATGTAAAATCTTACAAAAAAATATTTCAAATACATAGTAAGATTAAATAATAGTCTCTATTGATTTAATAGCAAGTTAAAAAACAGAATTATGCACCTACAATGCACCTTACAATAGAAAATCATTAAACAAACAGTAGTCTTGCCATTGTTATATTTATCCATTTAGTTTCTAAGCTGCTTATCCCGATCAGGGTCATGCTATTGCTGTAACATATCCCAGTGCACATAGGGCAAATGGCCGAGAAACATGCTTGTACAGCAGGACAGACAGAGCTATACTTAAACAAACTAAAACAGATCATCCCTAGTGTAATGTGTGGTAATTATAATTTGATAATTTGGTAATATTAATTTAAACCATTTTTCTTTTGACTCACTTGTTACCAAAACAGTATCCTCAAACTCACTGCCACAAGCAATACAGTGCAAATTAAGCTCCTTAATTTATCTTAGATCTGTGTAACCAATCATAACGCAGAAGTAATAACTAAAACAACATGGCTAAAGGTGATCAAAGACTGAAAATGCAACAGTTGAAACAGTCTTACCTCACCACTACACATTTAAAACTTCCTTCTTTCATTCATTATCTTCTGCTTAGTCCTCTACTAGGGTCGTGGGGGGTTCTCCATGCCCTTTTAGAAGGGAAAGTTTCGGGTGCTGGGCAAATACACCCAGGACAGGGCGCTACTCTATCGCTGGGCACATTCACTCACACAGACACACAAACACAAACACACACACTATATGGGGCAATTTAGAACATTCAATTTACCTTGAAAGCATGTTTTTGGACTATGGAAGGAGACACAGTAGACAATAGACGCCCACCTTAAACTCTCTGATCATGTTATCAAAACTGCCTGTTCCTGCAGATTCCTTTTTACAACATGGGGAAGATCAGACCTTTCTTGACTGGACATGCTACCCAGCTGTTAGTTCAAGCCCTCATCCCATCCCGGCTTGATTATTGTAATGCTTTTTTTTTATTGTAATGTTATGGTGGACAGTGGGGCACCTATTATTTTTTCAGCTATCCTGATTGTTCTTTAATAAACCATATGTGCAGACTAATAAAAAAAAGAGAAAGAAACATAGTGACTAAGCAGTTTCACACCATTTTATAAGCAGTTTACCCACAAGACAGGCTTTATCATTAATGATCAATTTGCTTATTGTACCAAATTCCATTGTAGATTGTCTTGTAGCAATGATTAGCTGTGAAAAATCTGGTATAAAAAACATAAAACAGTAAAAATATGAAATTCAGAACAGCATAATGATAATCTGAGGCACCAAGATGAATATTTATGAAACATGGCCTTTAGGCACCAAATGTATTTTTACATACATGCATGCACTTTAAATGTCACACTAGTGAATACTGATTAATGCAGCTTCCTTACTAACACGCACTGTTGCTTTTAAAAATACCATTTGCTCCAAAGTTCAGAGCTGTTTAACAAGCTGCAGTCGTGCTTGGAATTATATACCTCTGCAAACGTGGAGTATGTATCTTATTGTTGTTGCCATTTGTTACAAATACAATTTAATGTAACCACCGGTAAGTAGAAGTAAACACTCATGTTTTCAGTTAATTTGTATTTATCAGGACCTAAACAATAAAGGTTTGGTCCCCACTAAAGTCTTCCTCATTAAAAAACTTATGAGGCAACACACATTATATAACATTTTAGCATTATTATTCCAATTATCATGATTCCTGTCAACTTCACTTTACTCTCCAGCCCTGCAGACTTTGGAGTCCCCAGAAACCTGTTAATTACATGTTGCCCACGGGGAACGGTTGCTTAGTGGTTAGCACGTTCTCCTCTTAATGCTGGGGATCCAGGTTTGAATCCCAATCTGGGTGGTTTCCATGTTCTTTCTGTGTTTGATTGGGTTTCCTCCAGGTTTCCCCCTACAGTCCAAAAACATGGATTCAATGTAAATTGGATGCTCTAAATTGCCCATATAGTGTGTGTCTGTGTGAGTGAGTGAGTGTGCCCAGCGATAGATTGGCGCCTTGTCCTACGTGTATCTGCCCAGCACCTGAAACCTTCTCCCCTGGATGGGCATGGGGAATCCCCCCCTGTAGAGTAGTAAGTAGAGCCTAGTAGAGGATTAAGCAGAAGATAATGAATAAATGTTGCCCACATTTTGTTTTGTGATCCTCGTTGCTAGAATATTTTATTAATGTTTTCCTCATTATGTTTGCTTGTCTAATCTACCACAACATTGTGAGATATTGCCAGTGTTTAACAGAACATATTGAGAATTTATTCATAGTTGTGCTTCCTGTGTTTTATTAAAGGGATACTGTAAAAAAGGGATAATGTAAAAAAGACACTTTAAGTCTGCATCAAGCAAATAAACATTTTTTTAATGTTAGACATTTCAATTTTTTCATATTTTTTAAATTTCAGATATTTTCTTAGTTTAGTTATAGCTTACTGAAACTCTTTAAACTGGAAACTTGAAATGTTTTCAGATTTCTGAGAAACAAGTCAAATTTGCTAATTTTACCATGTCTTCTGAGAACAAGTATTTGTTATCAATTTTATACTGTTGTATTATATTTTTTATCCATCCAAAATGTGTTCAGTGCTGTTGAGGTTTTGTGCAGGCCACTGGCATTCCAGTGAACCTTATCACCTTATGAACTTATCTTTTCTTTAAGGACTTAATTAAAGGAATGGAAATAGCATGTTGGCACTTTGAACATAACGAATCTGCCTAACACAGCTGTCACTAACATATATAATAACACAAACAACCTTTCTTTGTATTCCTTAGATGTTACGGGTCATGGCATGCTGGTAAATTTTATATTATTTTTATATATTTATTTTCGGCAATATGTAAAGCACTTTGTGATTCTATATCTGTGAAAGATGCTATATAAATGAAACTTACTTACTTACTTAAGCTTACTAAAATACCCCACGTATGCCGGACCCAAACATGTGTCTTCATATCATGTATACTGTAGTACCAGTACATGTACACGTGACCCCTACAAAGAGAAGCATAAAGCAGCGGGCACGCTAAAAGTAAATACTAAAAGTAAATAATGGCCGGCACCTGTAAAGGCTTACAGCGTGCCCTGACGACTAATGATGCTTATGGCCACCTTGGACCATGGAACACGGACAGTGAGCTTAAGCAACATATAGTAATGTCCCAGCATCCAAAATTTGCTAGAAGAATCCTGTGGCAGGAGCACAGTAGCACATAAATAATGCACCTGATGATGCTCCACGTGATGAACGTGTGCTCCATTTATAATCGGGAACATCACATGCTGCAGGGAGAGAGACCTAGCAACCAGCTGCAGGTATGCGAGCAAAGGCAGATCTATTCCCAACATGTGTGTTTAGATGTATTTTAAATACAGTGTAAATAAAGCCTGTTCCTGAGTGTGAGAACCCAAGAAATCCAGGAGAAGAATGTTAATACCAAACTATTACTGTATCCCATGTGTCAATGTTTTATTACTCTACATCAACACTTATGTTCTGATGCCGCAAACATATCCAAGCATATGCCAGTGAGGCTGCTGTTGTGCTGCTGTCAATCGTTTTAAGCTGCCTTCTCATTGTGCGCATATTGCGTTGACTCACTGCATCCCACAAGGGGATGCGGGGTGTGCTGCCTTCAGGCACAGAGGTTTACTTCAACCCGAATGATGCTGTGTTTCAGGCTTCTTTAACTGTACAAGGCTTTCTAATGGAATAGCTGAGGTGCTGCACGCCTGTTCGCAGATCCACCATTGCCCAACAGCACTACATGTTTAACTCTTCAGGTGGTTTAAGATGTACTACTGCCAACTGTGCATCATTCAGAAAGATGCCATACCCTGAGTTTCTCTTTTAGTCTAATACAATCTAGAACATTTTTCTATGACATGCATTTTGCTGGATTAGATTAGACATGGATTAATCCACAAAAATGGATTAGACACTTCTCTATGTCTTTCTGTCCACATTGCTGTGCTCTATGAGTCAAATTTGCTGTCTTAACCACTTCTACATCAGCGTGGTCATAAAAGCTTCTACTGCCACCTCTTCATACAGTTCTATTGCTATTACAACGATCATCTGACATTTGTACTGGTGTCAGTCTTTAGAGCATAGTTTTGCACATATTTAATCTAATGCACCAATATAATGTCACCTTCAGTGTCTCCAGCTGGCCGTGGTCTCCCTACAGAATAGCCAGAAGTTTTTTCCAATGCCTTGTTGATTTGCACTCTTGTTTTCTCAGAGTTATTCAAGATGGCGAGCCACTGTGTTAAGCTGAATATGAAAGCACTCCCATGCCACTATTCCATTGAAGTGTGGAAAGTTTCAGTGATGTCTTGCTTGTGTTGCCAGGTCTGATTGCTGCGGGCTTACCGCACGCACTGCCTCCATTGGAAGCTGAGCAGCCATAGAAGTTGATACTTGGCTTTAGGCTGGGCACCTGCTCTCCCAGAGCTGTTCCATTTGATCTAGTGAGAACCTGTTGCTCACTGTGGACAGAAACTGAAGAACATGTGTGTCTCAAAAAGTCTTTAATAACACCAGAAATAGTCACTAGATTTGTTGCTAGTTGCCTTTTAAAGAAAATAAGTCGCTAGAGCATAGGTGTCATTCACTCATATCCGGCCTGTAATACAATTACATACAGCTGGCAAAATTAATTTCACATTGCTCTATTGATAATTTTATTAATGACCTGGCAATATGAAGCACTGATAACACAAAAAACTACAGATCCCATAATTTTTAATACTTTCCAGTATTTAAGAATGAGATGGGATGGGGATCCTCATGCCCATCCAGGGACGAACGCTTCGGCATAATATAATTATATCCAGCCCGCAAGATCAATTTACATTGATCGTGACTGCTGCCATGTCAAATGATAGTTTACCTGGGAACATTTCTGCATCATTCCAGTCAGACTGCCTCCATTGGTTCTGTTAGTCTGTTAGTTCATATTCCTGTCTTGTTTTTATTCCTATTCATGTTCAGAAACATTTACTTTGTGTTGAGTGTTCAATAAATGTTTATCCTGTTCGGCCCATGGCCTAAAGTATGCTTTGAGTTTTGGCCCTCGGTGAGTTTGACACCCAAGTTCAAGTTTAAATAGTTTACTTATATAGTGCTTTTAAAAAGTACATTGTCACAAAGCAGCTTTACAGTGTTGCAAGCTTTTGAACCTCCAAAGAGCAAGCCGATGTGATAGTGGTAAGAAAAAACTCCCGGTTATGTTGTTATTTTAAGGAAGAAACCTTGGGAGAACCAAGGCTCAGTGGAGGACTCATTCTCCTTGAACGCCGGGCCACATCAACAGTGTAGGACAGCCATGTACAGATCATGTGGTGATCAGGTGTCCGTATTTAAAGATTGGAAAACTACTATAAGTCCATTGAGAGCATCAATGGGAGCGGTAGCTCAGTGGTTAGGGTGTTGGGCTAGTAATCTGAAGGTTGGCGGTTAAAATCCCAGGTCCACTGAAGTTACCAATGTGGCTCCTTGAGCAAGGCCCTTAACCCTAATTGCTCCAGGGATGTTGTGATTAACCCTGTGCTCACCTTGTAAGTCGCTTTGGATAAAAGCGTCTGCTAAATGACCAAATGTAAATGTAAGCATCCTGCAGGACTGCCATTCCAATAGAAACCCCTGCTCTAGAGGGTGTGAAAAGTTGCTAAATTTAGCGATAAAGTCGCTAAGTTGGTAACAGTGGTTTCTTATTTCTCAGTTCTCTCAGTTCTGTTCTTATTATGGAGGAAATTAGACGTGTTAGCTCACAAACTGCAGAAGGAAATACGTTGTGGAAAAAGAAGTTCAACTGCTCACGGCCCTGCTTCACTGTGGACTTCCATAGTGTATTTTCCACAGTACACATTTGGATTCCACAGCTGTAAACGTTTTAATTCAGTGTGTTATTACATGTCCCAACGTTTACTTTCACCGAACCTCGAAAACTGAAAGGTTGTTCGAATGTTTCGGCCGCATTAAAAGTATGTTTACTCAGGTAACGCAACATGCTGGCGTGAGATCATAGGACACTGGGCCGTAACGCCTCGAATTGGGACACAGCCCTTCTGTTAGCGCGCATCCCGCGCCACAGGCGGAACAGCGTCTGTCACGCGCTTACACTGGGAGAGAGAGTGATCGAGAGAGAGAGAGAGAGAGAGAGTGATCGAGAGAGAGAGAGAGTGATCGAAGAGAGAGAGAGAGAAAGAGAGAGAGAGGAAAAGAGAGAGAGAGAGAGAGAGAGCGGCGGTTTGGAGTCAGTAGCTCTCTCTCCCTCGGTTCACTCGGTGCTGGTGCCGCGAAACAGCGAAATGACGTCCCGCAGGTAAGCGACTGGTGGCGGTTGCAGCTCTGCTGAAACCCTCGGTGCTTTTTAATGTTGTCACTGCGCTGCTTTCCTTTCTACAGGCGCCACTTTTCTGATCTCGCTCCTCGATTTAGCGCCGTGAGCGCCAGCTTTGAGCAAAAGGGCCAGGTAGCTGTATTTTGTGTTAAGTTTGAACCTCGTTGCAACGATTGTGCTCTGAAGCGAAAACAATGACGGAATCGAACGCTCTCTGTCGCGCAGCCCGAGGTGAGGACAAATCGATCAGTCTGTTATCGTTGCGAAATAACGAACTACTATTAGCGCTACCATGCAAACAGCCCGTTTTATGGTACAATCACTCTAATGTTCACAGTAGTTTATATGGAACTGAATTCTAGTTAAAATGTCTCTTTAAACCGACATCGTTATCCACGGATTAACAGAACAGAGGGGCATACATTCTGCAATAATGTCACTTTGTTAGGCATTGCAACTCACAACTCTACACAGGATCCGCATGTTCTCCATGTAATGAACTTTCTTCTATCTACTATTACGAAAAAACAACGACAATGAAAAACATCCTTTCGTACAAAGTTTATATTTACGCAGTTCACGAGGGAATGCGTAACGTTACGTATACAGTCCAGTTGCTGAGTGTTGTGAGAGCAAACCTTAACCGACCACTATCAGGAAACTGTTAAATAAATCCCCATGCAAACTAACTACATCGTTATGCGGCACCTGACAAAGTGTTCTAGAGGAGAAGGAAAAGCAGCAATAGGAAGCTTTATTTAGTTTGCTTGTCAAACCCTCTTTGTTTTCTTATGATTATTCTACACATAAAATCGATCACTTGTTTTGTTCCAAACTTAAAAAAAAAAAAAACACTAAACCTTAAGTTGCTCGAAATGTTCTAGGCAATAGATGGAGCGTGCACAAGAAATGGACAATCAGACTCTCCCTCCCTCTAGGATCCCTTTATAATACCCCCCCACCCCCACCCCGGGGTGCAAACACTTGTTTACAGCAGTGTAATCATCAGTGTAAAAAGACACATAAAACCAAATTACACCACCACAGCAACCACACACTTTGACAACTTTCAAAATTTTCCTGGATGCTGTGCATGAGAAACTGGGGGAAAAAAGCTGTGCTGATCTTAGTTCAGAGTGTGTTGTGTGTTCAATAGAGGTTTAGATCGCTGCTATATTGGTGTAGGACAGATATCTGAATGGTCTGTATTGAACAGCTCAAACTAAGAAGATGGGGCTTTTTCATGTATTTTACGCTAATGATCTGCATTAACCCAGCTTTTTAAAATATTCGTAAGTTTGTATAATAAATAATATTAAATTGAATATTAACATGGGTGGTGTAGTGGTAGTAGTGGTGGTAGTACATCTGCCTCTCGCCATTGGGGGCTCCATATTGGAACCCCGATTTGAGTGGAGTTTCCACGTTCTCCCCGTGCCCACATGGGCCTCCTCCGGCTTCCCCACATTCCATAAACATGGATTCACAGTGAATTTTCTGTTCTAAATTGACCCCATGTTGTGTGTGTCTATGTGCGTCTTGTGTTGTGTGTTGTCCTCCCTTGGACACATCATTATTTATTAGTTATTGTGTTTAATACAAACAGGACATGCATGCAGTTTAAAGCAGATAATATCAAATGTGCAAATGAAATATGGCCATGTGAAGTTGCATTGCAGGGGCATTTACTATTTTACAGCTATACCAAGTGCATAAATTCCACCATGTTTCAGCCATTTTCTATGACACATCTGCTAAAAAGATTCTAGGACAGTGAGTTGTTTTCACATAGTTTTTTATGCTTTTATCTGATGTGGGATTTATAATTCAGTTGGTTAAAAGCTGTTCTCAATAGTGTTTCCCTAATGTTGTTGAAACAAAATCTACAGTCTAGTTTAAGTCAGCGAGGCAGTGTGTTTGGACAGGTGTTCTGCCTTGGCCTTGATTAAACAGTAGGACAGTAGCATGGAGCCAACAATATACGCTCTGTGACAGTGGCCATGCTACTGCATTTAATAGTACTGAACATCTGCAATTGAAAGCAGAATTTATAAAACTAGTCTGTTTTCTGTACTGAAATGCACACTGAAACATTTGTTCTAAAGAAAGTACCAAAAAGTTACCCAAAAATTGATGGTGGGAATTTTTAAATATATTGTGGTATAGCTACTGAAGTTAATGGTCGTGGTCAAAAGTACTCTGTATTGTCCCAATTTAAATGGGCAATCGGATGATTAAAAAGATCCCAGTAATTTGAAATTGCATCTATTTGTAATTATTCCCAGTAGTCCAGTGTTTGTACAGTGAATGCTTGCACAATGTATGTTCTGGTCTAGATATAACATTTAATAAAAAAAACATACATAAATAAATGAAGTGATTCTAGGTGGTTCTGTTTCTGCGGCTACACATTTTTTCTGCAGCTCAGTCGGTTGGTTACCTAGAGATGTGTGTATTTATGTGGACTCTGTTTAATAATTTGAATAATCTGTGTAATACTGTTTCAGTTCCTAAAAAAACATAGGCCCAAATTTGATTTACTGAAATCATCAGTGAGCCCTAATATCAGCTAGAAAGTCAAAATGAATCAATGAATGAGTTTTTTTTCATTATAATGTACAGATGTTGTGAACAGTGATATAAAAAAAAATTGATACTTCAATTCGCTTACATCTCAAAACTCTGTAACATGTAATCTATGAACAATAGTATTGGGACATTAAAAAGAGCTATGTAAATGAATGAACTTGAACTTTACATTAGCTTAAAATCGTTAAATGTAGGTGCTTTATTTACTCCACATATCTTTACAATTAGACATTTCTTTTAAACAATCGTATGCTTCTAAGTTTGTGAGAACAGTTTGGGGAAGGTTCTTTACCTCTCCATAACTTTTCCTCGATGTACAAAGCAAGGCCTCTTGCACATAAAGTTTAGTATAAGCTCTTGACTGGTCTTTACAGAGCACCGACTTTTAGCCAAACACATATCTTTGTGATGAAATAGAAGAAAAATTATGTTGTGTAGGCCTTGTTATCCAACATCATTTTCTGACCTCTTAAATGCTCTTCTGGTATGGAATCAGCAATAAAGCTTGTAAATTCCTTCCCAGAAGAGTAAAAGCAGTTATAGCTGGGGGATTTTGAATAGGATGTCATAAACATTTGTTGGCTTTTCATCTTATTTTCCCCATACAATGCATGTTTTTTTTAAGCCAGTCCACATGTAACATTTTAGGTAAAACGCTTAGATTTAGATTAGATGTATTACGATCTTGCCAATTTAGCTGACAATTTGTTATACTGATTCTTGTGATCATTAACCTAATTGTGTCTTGTTTCCTTCTGCTGTTTTAGTATGTGTGTATGTTAAATAACAATTGCAATGTAAGTTATTGTACAGTCAACTTGTAGTATCATACATAAATACAAACTGTTTATCTATTGTTCTCCAAAAACTATAAGAAAATTATCAAAATAACTTGTAAGTCAAAATAAATAGACTATAAATTACAGTACACTATAGAGTAGTGCAAAATCTAATTTACACCAACAAATACTGGTGTGAATTTTTAACACACAATTTGCACTAAGAACAACAATAATAAAGATTTGTTTTCTTAGCATTTAAAACTGAATGTTATCATTAACTCCAATGACCAGACTGTATTTCAAAAAGTTCATAAACAAAACAAAACAAAAAACATATGATATTAATAGCACAAAATATTTAGTAACCAAAATTATGGCAACACAATAAAAATCAGTGATTAGCCAAATATGTGAAAAAAAGACCAAATTATTTATATCTAACAATTGTTAGATATAAAATGTTAATTGTTGTTTTAATAATGCTGTATCTTTTTTTTTTAAAGATTAAAAGTTAAACTTTAATGTTCTTTGGCAGCACATTAAAGTTTTATTCAGTTTGAAGAATTCAGGCCAAACTAAATTTGAGAAAGCGTTAGGAAGCACTTTTTTTTTTTTTTTTTTTTTAGTACGCATATCCCCTTGCTTTTTGTTCTCGAGTGAAGATTACCACCTTTACCCACATTGTCGTGCAAGTTAACGCAATAGCTTTCATCACTTCTCGTGGAATTATCTATCTAACTCTGTCTGTAATGTTGCAACATTCCGTATGTTCAGAAACACCTGAAGACATATCTCTGTACCACATACAGTATAACCGTATAGACTTATAACTGTACCACATATTAGTTCAGCTTGGTTTGACAATGAATCACAAATGAACTGAAACTGACATACAGAAACAGACGTGATTTATTTTCCAAATTGGTTATTTATTTTTTAAGTCTTTCAATACTTTCCTCACCATGTGTGTTCATGTCCCATTGCCTTAAAAATATACTGTTGTGTGTGTAGTCACATGCCTCTGTCTGCAACATGGGAAAGAACTCAAACACACAGTCAATTGAACCTCATCAGCCTATACAAAAAAAACTAAGTTTTCTGTCCCTTGGACACATTTTGGCTTTAGTATAGACAGACACATAAGGTAAAATGTAACCGCTGCATATATACAGTTATATATAATACAATAAATGACCAAATGTGTGTGTGTGTGTATATATATATATATATATATATATATATATATATATATATATATATATATATATATATATATATATATATATATATATATCCTGCACATATACAGTAATATAAATCAATCTGTAATATAAAAATGTTACAGTAACTAGTCCCTATCTGAATGGGTTTTTCAGAAACAGGATGCTGAAAGAAAGATCACATTTAACAGCAGTCATGAGTCAGATTCATATCTACAACACTGCAGGCACTGTAGCATGCAGATCCATTAGAGGAACACTGTCCAAGCTCTGTTATTGCCTTCAATTAGCTGTGTTCTATTGACATGTTTGCATATGGCATTATTTTAAACATATGTTTACAAATATGAAGATTGTGTTATATTGTAAAACAGGTAGTCTCAGTCTTTTTAATCTGATTGACTGAGCCGTTTGTCCAGCCATGACATTATTGACAATAACACACACACCTAACTGCTACACATTCGTATCAAATCGTGTGTAGTGGGGGGTGGAAGGAATGAAGACTGGAGACAAGATTTGGGCCCCAACGGAAAGGTTTATTGCTGACACAACACGCGTATATTTGAAAAACACTGGGCTTTAACAGTATTATTTTTCCCACGCATGTGCCGTGTCCACCATGCCACGAGCTTGTGGTTGGTCTCTCCCCCGGTGGCTTCTAAGGTTCCTCGTTTTAAAAGGCTATGTCAGATGCATTAAATAACCCTAATCAAAGTCCATCAACAACGCCACGCCGATCCTGCCACAGCGTAATACACAGTACATTAATTACTATAAGCAGTGTTCTGTAATTTGGCCAATAGATGAAAGTATTTAATTGTTAGAGAAATCGGAATCCTGTTACTCTGTGATCAGTGTTCACTGTAAAAACCGAACTAGATTACGCCACTGAAGACCAGTTTGTTAATGATTTTGCTTTTAATAATCGCATTTATAAATCAAACCATGTTTTTTAAATTTATTTATTTATTTATTTTAACATTGTGTTTGTAACTTTTATAAAAGCAATAAGACACTCAAGGTTGTGTACTGTTGTGAACAAATTTTTGGAAAAGCGGTAATGGCACACAGTTTCACATATTGTTTAATAACATCTCTTTCCCATGATTTATTCACAATAACACATGCTCTATCGTGCCTTATAGATTTATTATTCACTTGCTAATATTTTAAATCATTTATCATTTTTGTGTAAATTGCAGTTGTCTTAAGTGTTTTGATGAACTTGATTTTAGATTAAATTGTGAGTAGCCAAAAACAGTTCATCTTTCTTTGTTTATTTCAATTGGTTTACACGGGTAATAAAACTGTACCATAATCTTGATCAAGGTAAAATCTTCAGTAAATCGTGATGTTCGTCGGCGGTCATTTTGGCAAATCCAACTAGTGCACCAAACAGTGTGGGCCTCCCCAACTGTTCTTTTCTGTTCTGACATGACAGTTCTCCAGTATACAAAGCATGGATGAATATGTCTGCAGTGGACCCTCTGAACCTTTTGGAGTCCTGTTAATAATCAACGCCGTTGGGAGGAACTAAAACAGAGATTGTAAACCAGGGGCTCACTTTTAACATCAATCTCTGACCTTACATATTCTCTTCTGGATGAATGTGCAAAAATTTCCCACAGACAATACTAAATCTGAAAAAGGCCATTTTGGAAAAGTGGAAGCTGCTGTGGCCGAAAATGGGGGCAGAATAGGACATCGTAAAAGCTACTGTTGATGTAATATGTAGGTTTTCTTTATATAATTTGTTCAAATCGAACATGACCAAAAAATAAATAAGTTGTAGTTCATTTTTTTGAGAAAAATGTTCCAAGATTCCATATCTATAAGTAGTAAAAGTATGTAATCTGTTTCTTACAGGTGGAACCCCTTAAAAAAACGTTTTCACTAACAGTTTATATATCTCACCCATTTTAGTAGAATTTTTACACAAAACACAAAACTGTCATTTTTATTTATTTATTTTTTCAGATGAATTGGTCCCTTTTGCTTAATTTAAGGTCAAGAATGAAACTTGGCTATTTCAAATCAGTACTTCACATATTCTATCACAGATATGTTGGGATTTTCTTTTTGCTTTTACCAGTAAAATTGATTGATTGATTCATTCATTCATTCATTCATTCATTCATTATCTTCCGTTTAATCCTTTACTAGAGTTGCGGTGGCAATGCCCATCTAGCAGAAAATGTTTTGGGTGCTGGGCAAATACACCCAAGACATCAATCTATCGCTGGGCACACTCACTCACACAGACACACAAACATACATTTTAAGGGGCAATTTAGAGCAATTTACTCTGGATCCATATGTAAGAGGAAACTGGAAAATTTGGAAGAAATACACACGGACACGGGGAGAATATGGAAACTCCACCCAGATTGGGATTCTAACCTGTATATCTAGAGGCAGACGTGCTAACCACTGTGCGGCCCCAGTAAAATTTTTTTAATGTGTTGATTTATCAATGAGGGCGGCACAGTGACTTGGGGGTTAGCATGTTCGCCTCTCAGCGCAAGGGTTTCCCGGTTCGAATCCCAATCTGGGTGGAGTTTTCATGTTCTCCCCGTGTCCGTGTGGTTTTCCTCTGGGTTCTCTGGTTTCCTCCCACAGTCCAAAAACATGGATCAAGTCAATTGAATTCTCCAAATTGCCCCATATATAGTGTGTTTGTGTGAGTGTGTACCCAGTGATAGATTGGCGCCCTGTCCTGGGTGCATCTGCCCAGCGCCCGAGACATTCTCCTCTGGATGGGCATGGGGAACCCCACTGCGACCCTAGTAGAGGATAAAGTGGAAGATAATGGATGGATGGATTTATCAATGATTGAATGATTTCCAGCATAAAAAAGCAATTTAGGCCCAATAGATACTGTAGCATTTTAGCTGCAGATGGGCAGCTCATTTTGAAAACCCATGATTTTCATGCAGGCCTCTACAACTAATTCAAAACTCTGCCGTCCTGAATTGTGTTCAACCAGCCCAAGTGAACTTGGGTCACTCCACTACTCCTCTTTCCCTATTGGCTCTCTTTAGCTGATCACATTCGGTACAAGGCACTGGATAATAAAAGAATAATAATCAGGTTTGATAATTCAACAGTGTAGCTGGTTTTTCCATAGCTCCTGACTTGTGTTGTTCTCACTTTGAATATAATTTTCTGCTAAATGTAAATATATTAAACAAGTCACAAAAACACATTCATCATCAGGAATCAATAGAATTCAATACAGAAATCTGATTAACAGTCTATAGTCTATAATTTTTTTTTTGTTTTTTACTAATGCTGTGTTTTGTACATTCTCCACTGGTATTGGTCATCTGTATTATGAATGTTGGATTACATTATGTGCGTGAGTAGATTCAGTGCCTGTAGACAGTAAGACTGCTAATGTATATATTCGATTACACATTTGAATATGCAAATGAATACAAGTGAAAAAAGTGTGTGTTCACATAGACATGGACTGTTGCACTGAATACATTGCATGACAAGAATGACACAATAGCCAAATGACACAAGACCAGCAAATGTTTATCAGTAAAACTATAGATAAAATGTATGTAAATTCGAACTTGAAAGAATGAAATGTTGAAAAGACGCGTATTGACCTGAAGAGCACAGCTGAATATCTTTTTACCACAATATTTATTCGTTCATTCATTATCTTCTGCTTAATCCTGTACTAGGGTCGCAGGGAGGGGCCCCATGCCCATCCAGGGGAGAACATTTTGGGCACTCACACACAGACCATACAGGGGTTAATATGAGCACTCAATTTACCTTGTATCCATGTTTTTGGACTGTGGGACGAAAATCTGAGAACCAGGAGGAAACCCACGCGGACACGGGGAGAACATGGAAACTCTACCCAGATTTGGATTTGAACCTGGATCCCCGTAGCACGTTGTAACCCCTGAGCCACCGTGCCACCCTATCACAATATTTCATTTGGATTTTTTTTTTTAAATGTGTAGGCTTAGACGTCTTTTAGCAAAAAAGATTTATATTGTAAATCATACATTTACAAATTGTGTTCTTCACTGAATCTGTATGTCACCCTATGCTCAATAGATATTCAAATGGTTTAGTGTCTTTAAGCAAAGCAGGTAAATAAAGTAATGAAAAAGCTGCATTTGAAATGTTTCTTATTGTTATGCTCACACTTAAATGATAGTTATTCCATTAAGATTTTCAAATCAGATTTAGGTCACTTTCCTATGTGGCTTTAAATATGATATGAATGTGATTAATTATTAATGGTCATGCAATTTACGGAGAACCGGCAGATCAACATTCATATGAATTGTTGCCTCTGTCTATGTGCTTCTTTCCCCAGAGAATCAAAAGCTCATACATGCAGTAAAAGCTGCCATCTGGCTTATTTCTTTATTCTTGACCTCATCATATCCAGCCGATGAATTGTTTGTCCTGCTCCAGAACAAATTGCACAGCATACACAAGCTGTTGGAGCATCCATTTGGCCAAGTTGGCCACAAAAGAGACAGATTTTGTTTTGGAGTGGCACAATTGCCTCATGCCGAAACATAACAATGTGTGTATGCTTTCCATTTTTGAGCACAGAAGTGTTTATAGTAAAAACCAAAACAAAATATTTACTTAAATTAATGTAAAAAAATGGAATTAAACAGATGTAATTGTAATGCGGGTGGCACAGTGGTGTAGTAGTTAGCATGTCTGCCTCTTAATGGGGGATCCAAGTTTGACGTGCACAATCCAAAAACATGGATTCACAATGAATCAGTTGCTCTAAATTACCCCATATAGTGTATTTTGTGTGTGCATCTGTGTAAGTGAGTGTCCCCAGTGATAGATTGGCACCCTGTCCTTGGTGTATCTACCCTGCATCCAAAATGTTCTCACCTGGATGAGCATGGGAAACCCCCTGCAACCCTAATGGAGGATTAAGCATAAGGTGATACGATGAGACTTGGAATTCACTTCACACAATTCTAATGTGTATTAATGTGTATCAGCAAAATGTTGTTCCTAAAGCCATACAACAGTGACTGAGCACCTTGCTGTTTAATCACACAAGCTTCATGTAAATTTTATATATATTAATATGTTAGTACAAAAATAGATTCACTTGCCCAATGAAATAGTTACCTGCATTTGAAGCTTAGCAGGAGTTAATTGTAAATGTATTTTAGTCTGTCATGTATTGCTGTTGATCCTGCCGAGGATCGTGCATAAATGCACTGAATGGACCCAGGAAGCGAGGTAGACGTAATAGATTTATTTAAAGGAGCAGAGCACAATACATAGTTCAAGTTTTGGATAATAAGTAAGTGATCTAATGAATAAATGAAGACGTAGAAAAACAAAAACACATGACCGGGCTTAAGCTTATGTTAATGAACTTAAACAAGACAGAACACTGGGCGGCACGGTGGCTTAGTTATTAGCACATTCGCCTCTCAGCTCTGGGAATCCAGGTTCGTATTCCGATCTGGGTGGAGTTTCCATGTTCTCCCTGTGTCTGCCTGGGTTTCCTCCGGGTTCTCCTGTTTCCTCCCACAGTCCAAAAACATGGTTTCTAGGTAAATTAATGCTGTAAATTGCCCCATATAGTGCGTGTGTCTGTCTATCTGTCTGTTTGTCTGTGCAAGTGAATGTCCCCAGTGATCTATTGTCTCCCTGTCCTGGGTGTATCTGCCAAACACCCAAAATGTTCTCCCCTGGATGGGCATGGGAAACCCCAGGACTCTTAATAGAGGATCAAACGGAAATAAATGAATGAATGAATGGCAGAACGCAGAGAAATACGCTCATTGATTGAACAGAACATAAAAGAAACACAAAAAGAAAGTTAGGAGGGGTTGGCACTTGCACTGTATGTTGTTTTTTTCTGCATTGAGGCAAAATTTTCCTTTTAGTGCAGTAAAGCTTTTTAATTTGATTATTTTCTGAAGCTTAAGTATTTATAAAAAAGATGAATACTTCTAAAATGTTTACAGTTTTAAACCGTTCAGCGTGTAGTAGCTATTGCTTCTTTTGTAACATGTCACACAACTGCACAATATTTACCATGTCTTTTTAAGCAAGTCAAGTCAATGTGGACATTATTGACGCTTGAAATGGATGGCTGACGTGTTACATGGAAAGCTTTTTAGGGCGAATAGTGCTGTACAATGTGTTAAAAATTACGTTATTTTTGTTGACATTTTATATAGAATCTCAGCGTGATATACAAATGGATTTATAAGATAATATAAGAAGGTTTGGTCCCAATAAACTTTTGGTCTCTATTGGTCCCACAATGGGGGAAATTCTCGAGCATGCTTAACTTTGATACATTTCTGTTAGTTTTCAAATACTTAATAGCAAATGGATACAGACATTTTCACATTTTAATTGACTTTACTCAGATACTTCTATGGTGATATTAACATTTATGAGAATTATGACATTCTATCTTTCCAGAGACTTGTTTGGACCCTGGACACATATGATTGTGGGTATTTTCAAAGTGACAAGCATGCACACCTGCATCCTTGAAAATTCAATGATTGAAGGATACAGTAAAATTTGAAAGGAATCTAGGCATCAGAATATGAGGTTTATAGGCATAGCATCTTTGGCTTTTAGGATTTTTTTAATCAATCAAATATTAGACTAGGCGGCACGGTGGCTTAGTGGTTAGCACGTTCGCCTCTCAGCGCTAGGGATTCCCGGTTCGAATCCCCATCTGGGTGGAGTTTCCCCGTGTCTGCGTGGGTTTCCTCCGGGTTCTCCGGTTTTCTCCCACAGTCCAAAAACATGGATCAAGTCAATTCAATTGTCAAAATTGTCCCATATAGAGTGTGTTTGAGTGAGTGAGTGTGTGCCCAGCGATGGATTGGTGCACTGTCCTGGGTCTATCTGCCCAGCGCCTGAGATGTTCTCCCCTGGATGGGCATGGGGAACCCCACCGCGACCCTAATAGAGGATAAAGCGGGAGAAAATGAATGAATGAATGAATGAAATATTAGACTAGTAATTGATTCAGAATTCGTTCAAAATGATTAGTTTGTTGATCTGTTCTTGCTTTTATATTTATTGATTCCCTTTTTTTTGTTGAAACGTCTGCAGACATAATGAAAGCTATGTAGTTAATAATATATAGGTTTTAAATCAATAAATGCATGGTAATCAGAACAGTCCAAAGCTTACTGAAATATGGCCTTTATTTATAATCTTTGCTTAAGTGAAGACATTAAATTTTAATTTTGAGTTAAAATTTTTAGTAAAATGATACAGATGCAACATAAAGTTTAAATTTTTCAAATCTTTGTCCATGACAAAAAAGAAAGTAAAATGTGTGTATATGTATGTGTAAATATATATATATATTTACCTCTTTAACTAGAATAAAGTTCTATTTACTATAAAAGGTAATACTGAAGAACAGTTAAAATCCAGATTTTAATGTGGCGTTTTTCATCAATCATCGGTACCAGTATGATTTTAATTAGTTCAATGTTTTCACATATTAAATCCTAATACAAGTCTCATTTCTAATCTGATTTCTAAAATTATGCTAAATAATAAAAATCAATGTGTTTTTGTTGTTTGAAGTGACAGAGAAAGTAGCAATTAGCAGTAAATAACATGAAACTGTTGGCTCTGGTTGAACAGATATAATAGATGCATTAGCTGTGTGTATTTGTCTATGGAATGTACAATTTATTTGCTTTTGATCTGGAAGTTTAACAGGAAAACAAAGGTGACAAGTGCAAGAGACGCAGGATTGTGTGTTTGTCTCGTCCGGTCTGTGTGTGGTTAATTAGTTAATTGAGAATTGTGTTATTCATCTCCAGCCATCATGTGGTTTCAATTTGTCTATTTAATCACACCTTACCTTTACATTCCTGTTCTAGCGTCAGCTAAAGTCAGTGCTGTTTTGTTTACGCGTGTATGTTTTTTTTCCAGCATTAAATATGTAAACTTAGTTTTTATGCCACATAAGTGACACATAGGTGTCAGTTTGTAAAGTAGGGCCAATGTCATGAGTGTTACCTAAGCTAAAAGAGGTGATGGGAATGTATGTTTTAGTGATGCAGGCGAGTAAGTCTGTCTGGATGTTTGAACATCATTTGAATAATTGCTTTCCATCTATCTTATAGAGGTTAGAAAGAAGATGAACTGCTATTTAAGCTCATGTTTCTAACATCAGTGGGGCACAGTGCCATTTCAGAGGTAAAACCAAGGTCATTGCAATAACTAAAGTTGCTCCGAACAAAGATGTCATGTAAGCCTTTTAGTTTTGAGGATAATTTTCAGGAAACCTCCTGAACATAGTTAATGTGTTAACGTCATAGTGGGGCTATTAGATAAACTTAATGGGAAGAAATACCACAGGTGCCTCTGAAATAGACTCTTTACCATGTTGACCAACTCCATACCAAGGTTTCTCCATATCAACCTATTTTATTACAAATTAATCTGAGGCTGCAATTAAAAATGTATGAGATTTAATGGGTGAGATCTTCCACCTTCCTGATTAACCTTAAAGGTGTGCTACCTCTTATTACAGATGCTTTGCAAGATTCAATAGTCTGCATGACCTGGTGCCACCATAGTGGCACACATGACAAACAACAGACGGGTTGTCTGAACAAACATGTATCTCTCCCAAGACGAGACAAAAATGTTTTTGACCAAGCCAGACTTCCTGCTGCTGAAGGAAATGTAAATGTTGCCTGGCATCTTAAACCATTTTTCTCACACTTAGCGGTCTTCCTCCTACACCCCACATAGTGGTGGATGTGTCTGTCATCACCACCTCTCTTTTTCATGAATTTGTCCCATGACATGTCAGTGGACAGGAATATCTTTGAATGCCACAGTCTAAGGGCTGCCAAGAACTTAGGAATTAGAGAAAACCTTAAGTGCCCATGCCTCACATGGACCAGCTCAATGCTTTTCAGGTTACATCAGGAAAGTCTGGACATAGGACATCTCTAGTGAAGTAATTTATTGCCAGTAATTAACAAATAAATAAATTAATTAATTAACAAGTTATTTGAAAAAAAAAATTAACCGGAAAGTGGCTTAGTGCAAAGCATCTGTAGTAAGAGGTAGCACACCTTTAAGGTTTATCAGGAAGGTGGCAGATCTCACCCATTAAATCTCATACATTTTTAATTGCAGCCTCAGAATAATTTGTAATAAAATAGGTTGGTATGGAGAAACCTTGGTATGGAGTTGGTCAACATGGTAAAGAGTCTAAAGAGTTAGTGCGTTCACCTTTCAGCGCTGGAGATTCAGGTTTGAATTCCAATCTGGGAGGAGTTTCCATGTTCTCCAATTCCCACAGTCCAAAAACATGGATTTAAGGTAAATCGAATGCTCCAAATTGTGTAAGTGACTGTGTGCCTTGTGAAAGATTGGCGTCCTGTCTTGGGAGTATCTGCCCAGTGCCCGAAACATTCACCCCTGGATGGGCATGGGAAAACTCCCCGCAACACTTGAATAAAAGTGAATAAGTGAATAAAAGGTTATTCACTTATTCACTCATTTATTGGTTTATTTGTAAATAAAAGTTTTATAACAAAGTGGCAGTACAGTGGCGTAGTTGTTATCATGTCTGCCATTCAGTGCGGGGTATCCAGGTTTGAATCTTGATCTGGGTCTGAGTTTCCATGTTCTCCCCATGTCCGCATGGAGTTTCTCCAGGTTTTCTGGTTTCCTCTCACAGTTGAAAAACATGGATTTCAAATGAATTGGCTGCTCTAAATTGCCCCAATCTAAATTGTATCATATAGTGTGTGTGTCTGTGTTAGTGAGTGTGCCCAGTGATGAATTGTTGCCCTTTCTTAGGTGTATCTGTCCTACACTTGAAATGTTCTCCTCCGGAAGGGCATGGGAAACCCCGACCATGACCCTAATATAGGATTAAGTGGTCAAGATGAAATTTTTAATGTAGATTTCAGAAGGCAATAAGATGCACTAAGTATATATAGGAATAAATAGAATCAAAAGAAGCTATCTTTTCCAGTTTGAAAAAAAAAAAACGTAATCTATTTAAGCTTTATATGTCTCTGTCTGAGGTTGTGTTTTCAATAAAAGCTTATTTGACACATGAAAATGAGACATGTTCTGGCTGTGTGTGGAACAAATAACCTCTCTCTACGCGCTAATGCAGGTACAGTAGGAATGTAAACCTTGTGGTGTAAACTTAAATCCCAGCAATACCTACTCAGTCATAGGGTGGTTATACAGTGCAACAAATTTACTCTTATCAAATATGTTGTTAATCACTTTGTACAGGCTTCCTCTCTGTGTGCACCAGCTGGCAGCCTTGTCAAATCCACAGTAACAGCAGTGTGTGTGCACACCAAACAAGGTTTATCAAGCATAGTTCCATAACCAGGGGAGTATGATTCACTGTGCATACGCTTACAGGCCGACTTTAAGGCCTTAGCTGGCTGTGGTTGCTTGCCATGCCCTGCGGGTGGTTAGTCAATACATTATGTTGTGGTTGTTGATTTGTGATTTATTCAATTATAAATTAAAATAGTAATAAAATAAAAAAAAAACAATACAAAGGCTTCAATTCCAATCCCAGTATTTAATTACAGTTTCAATGATTTTAGCAAAGGCGGAATCAGGGTTCAATCCCAAACTCTGGGTGGAATTTCCTTGCTCTCCCAGTGTCCGCGTGGGTTTCCTCTGGGTTTTCCGGTTTCTTCTATATATATATATATATATATATATATATATATATATATATATATATATATATATATATATATATATATATATATTCTTTTTTTTTTTTTTTATTAATTTATTGCTTTTTTTCTGACAATTTCTTTGTGAATTGTCATCCATTTTTATGTCAATATACAGTTCCAGTCCCTGCCATCTTCCTTCATTGTCCTCCACTTATCATATAGATTAACTTTGTAGTTTTACAAAGACTGTAGTCCCATAGACTGTAGTCCCATCTGTTTTCTTGTTTTTTAGTCCCCTGTTGGTTCTCTGTTCTCTGTTGGTCAAAACTATCACAGAACAGGTATAATTTGGGTTGGGTATCAGTTCTGCAGTGACACTGATGTGGTGAGGGGTTTTTAGTGCAGTAGTACTGCTGTAGTTTCATTTAAACACTTATTTTTTTTCATTTAAACACTTATTCACCAACCAAATAATATCTGCTCTGTGGTGTTACTATTAGTGTTCTGATTATTAAAACAGAGTTACGTATGTACCATAGTTCACAAACAGATGAACTACTGTTTGTGAAAGTCCATCATTATGGTAAGTGGGACTAAAACAATGGACAATAAGTGAAGCAAAAAGGAGGTGTGTCCAAACTTTTGACTGGTACTGTAAATTCAAAAGCTTAATACTTAGCTTGCCAGGGCTTTGCTTACCTCACTGGTCATCCCTAAATCTTCTATTACTGACGTTGTGATCTATATTGGGCACCTCTGCATTATATCTGTTTATGATGGTTCACATATTTCAAGTATTATAATTGCTGATTTTAATTATTTATTAGATCTAAAAAAACCTGATCATTTTTCAAATCATCCAAAAAAATCTGACTGCTCTGAATATTTGCTTTGTCTCAGATCTGCCAAGCTGTTTGCATAAAAAAGCAGGTGAAAACAGGACCTGTGAGTCATTGCTAAAAGGCTTCTTGGTAGTTGTGTAATCAGGAAACCTCTCAATGTGAAGAAATGTGATAGAATCTCTAAAATTCAGAACAGATTTATTCCTGTTAATACACTTGCACTATCAAATTGTGCCTTTTGAAGCCCTTTTCCATATTGAAACTTTTTGTGGTTCAGGTTTTGTAAAATTGTTTTATATTCCAACAAATATATTTATAAGTAAAATGAATGACAAATAGGAGAGACACACAGCCGCACAAACACATGTACTATATGGCGCAATTTAGGGCATTCAATTTACCTTCAATCCATGACTGTGGGAGGAAAACGGAGAATCGGGAGGAATTCAAACCCTTGAACAGAATTTTAAAAAGATAAATTATATTTGGTTACATGTCTGTTGTTTACAATATGCGCATCTCGTCAAAGAAGAAAATGTTAATACTCAACCATGTTTTACAGAAGAGCATGTATGTTTTGGATTATAAACAGAGCCTTGCTTCTGCCACACTTTGGACTTTTCATGACTTTGAAAAAGGTTAATTCAATTCATATCGGAATATATAGCCTTACTGTGAGTGAGCAGCTTTAAGCGGGATACAGGTTGCTAATCCTTCAAAGAACATATAAAGATATTGTTTAAAAATAGATATATTATAATATACAATATTAAACGTTAAAGTAATGAACACAACAACATTTTTTTTGGCCTGGCATAGGAACACTGAACATTTGTCCAACTCTAGATCGCTTTTTTTTAATGTTTACTTTATCTTTTTCCTTTTTGAACACAATTTATCAGCAGTTTTAAACAACATCCGAATCTGCTGTTGGCTTATGTATACAGATAATCTCTGAACACCAGTTCATCAGTCCACCACTAAATGTTAATTGTGTTTAATTCTGATCATACCTGATCAGGAAACAATTAACTTTAAAAAAAAAACATTTAAAAAAAAAACTTTTCTCGACCACAGAATATTTTGCTCATATAAAATTAATTAATTAATTAATTAATTATTTCACATTTACGTATAAATTTTGCTAAATTTTAGCAAAATTTCAAGTAGATTGGGTAATGAAAAGTGGGTCAAATTAAAAGTCAAAGATTTGTACAAGACAAAGTCAGAGACCGAGAGAATCACAGACAGAAAGAGTGACAAAAGAAGGTAAAAAAAACAAATGGCTTCCAAATACACACAGACATTTTTTTACTGTAATGCACTGGCTTTTTTCTTTTACCACCCCGAAATAAAAAAACAGGTTGTCTGTGGTTTGTGAGACAGTCATCTCACAATCTTATCAATGATTTTTGTATTGCTAGCTTCCTCAACCAGTTTTGTTTTGGTTGAAAGTTTGTGAACCTGGTTTTCTAAATTACTAAATACATTTGACCAAAATTTATCAGATTTTAAACAGGTCCTGAATGTAAATAAAAAGTCAAATCAAACAAGTTGAAATATTAAATTTCAAGGTCTGACCTTCATTACTTGTTTGTGAAGGTGCATCAGTAAGTTTTCTGAGAGTTTTGGAAGATGAGATGAGAACACTGAACAATAATGACATGTGTGGCAGGGTTTCCGAGAAGAAAGCCACGGCACTCCTAAAAGAACATTCTTGCAAATGTCCAGGTTTTTCAGTTTTCTCCCACAGCCAAAAACATGATCAAAGTAAATTAGCTGCTCTAAATTGCTATCTAAATCACCCTTATGTAGTGTTTGTTTGTCTGTGTGAGTGAGTGTGTGCCACCTGATGGATCTGCCTGCCCAGCGTCCAAAATGTTCTCGCCTGGATGGGCATGGGTCATACCCCTCATACCCTTAACATTTTGTAAAAGGACCCAAAGCGACTTCATGACAGGAAAGCCAATAACACAACAGAGATTAAGCTGTTCTTAATGAAAGAACGCTGATGTGCAGGACTACTTAACAGTTAGTAGGAAAATATTTGAAGTCAAATGCAAAAACCTTCACAAACTTCACCTTTGTAAATAATGGTTAATAGCTTAAAAAAGCGTATTATTTAACTAATTATATAATATGTATTTTAACTGTGCCCTCTTTTCAAAACCATCATTTCACTTGAGCGTTACAGTATAAGGTTGTGCAGCTGTACTCTATATATTCTGTGAATAATGATTGAAAAGTTTTACTATTCTATTTTTTACTTTTTTGTTGGGTCACAAATTACACTTTGTAAAAACTTTTCCATAATTTGAACAACACTTAGCTAGCTGAGCACCTGCTACATTACTTTTGATGTTTCATCTCGAATGTCATTAACTTGATCATAAAGTGCACTTTGCAGCTATATTATTTTTAACCTTATTAGAATCCTTAACAGATCCTTTTAGTGCAAAACCACATTGAAACTGACAGCAGCACTAATTAAGTTTAGTGCTTAGCATGACCCGCTTCAAATAAATTCGGAGAGATGAACCACACCAGAGTTAAAAGCAGTCAGTAATTGCAATTAAAAAAGTAACACTCAAAGTGAGACTCAAACTTTTTGAATTAAATGCAGATATTTCTTTCAGCTGTTCTGCCAAAGTTGTATAAAATTAAGAACCTAGCTATACATTTTGTATGCTTAGTATGTCAATTTTGTATGACAATTGTATGCTTACAATTTCTAAAAGTGCACAAAGCAAGGTCCACAAAGACGTGTGGATCAGTTGTGTGTGGAAAAAACGTATTAAACACTTTTAACTTAAACTATAACACTAATTAAGACATTGTCTGCACAAACGCATCTGGATGCATGTTCTGGATGAATGTTCACTAACGCACTTTATTGTCACTAGAAAGCTGTAATAAAAGAGTGAAGGCTGCTATAGCTGCAAAGATGACACCACCTTAAAATGAGATGTCATAAAAGCTCCTGTGATGTAATCAGTATTAGACACAGAATTAGAAACAAGCTTTATTGGCCAAGTATTCTCACGTATGCAAGGAGTTTGGATGCTTGGATAAGTTTAAAATACTTAATCCAAAAGAAACACAGGGTCATCTAACATAACTAGATATCTTTCATTTTAAATAAAAAAAGAACAATAAAAAACAGTATTTCAATACAAGACAATAATACAATAATGTCATGTGTCTCAATCGCAATTCAAAACGCCTGTATCAGATATAAAATATTGATTATATGACACACAGGTAGATGTGGGTTCATATGTGAAACAATGCACATTCGTTATGTGCAGTTGATAATGTCCTATTGGCTTGTGCAGTAGATACAGTTGGGTGTAAGTTTGGTAACGCCAGGTCTGGCCAATTGCTAGCCCCTCTAGGAGCAGCATGATCAGCTCTTCTAAAAATATCAGTAACAGTAGCGAAGTCCAGCCAGCTTGTGTGTGTCTGTGACCGATTTAGACCTGTGCAGCTTTGAAGGCGAGTGGGGGACTCTAAGAATATCCTATTTTGTCACCAGGTCTGCAGCTTTTAAAGAGCTGTCTGTGTTGAACTCGAGACATTACGTAAGAGGATAGAAGCAGCTAGCTCTGGGCATGTGGGCCCATGTTTCTCCTGTTTAACCTTTGCAGTACTTTCTCATTTGTTTTTCTGTTTTACCCATTTCATTACGTTCTCACTTGTCTCTCAGGTGTAAACATTGCCATAATTTTCTTATTGTTGCAGTAAATTTGTTGACATTTCTGTTTTTTACAATAACCAACCTAACATACAAACTTTAGTAAGAGTGTTCATCATTTTTCTAATAAGAACTATACGAAGAAATATAATGTATAGTTTCTTATTGTCCTTATAAGTTAAATGAAAATTAATTAAAGAGTAATGTAAATTGTATGCTTATGTTTATTATAGGTATAGTTCATTCAAAAACTCCTAAAATTACTTTTAACAATGCCACTTCCCTACTGCTAACAATATCTATAACTATGTAGTTTTAAAATCAGAATAACTGAAATAGATTACAAAATTCATGTTACAGCTAACAATTCAACAATGTTAAATGATATTGTTGGTATTACTTAAATTTATTTATTTTTATATTTGCATTGTTTTTTTTATAGCTCCAGTTTTTTTTTTTTTTTTTTTTTTTTTTTTTTTTTTATTTTTAACCAAATCCATGCATCCATCTATATACACAGGACAGGGCACCAATCTATCTCTGGGCAAACACTCACTTAGACACACACACACACACACACACTCACTCAGTCGAGGAAATTTAGAACAGCAAATTTACCTTAAGTTCATGTTTTTGGCCTGTGGGAGGAAACAGAAGAACTCGGACGAAACCCGCCATACACGGGGAGAACATGGAATCTCCACCCAGATCGGGATATGAACTTGATTCACCAGCGCTGAGAGACAAATTTGCTAACCACTATGCCACCGTGCCGCACGAGTTATTGAAAAATGCAATTCATTCATTCATTCATTTATTATCATTTATTACAAACGATTGAGAACGTTTCTGGCAATAGGTGGATACACCCAGGACAGGGCACCAATCTATTGCTGGGCACACTCACACATACACCCTCCCTACAGAGGGGCCATTTAGAGCAGCCAATTTACCTTATATCCATGCTTTTGGACAGTGGGAGTAAACCAGAGAGACTGGAGGAAACCCAGGCAGACTCGGGGAGAACATGAAAACTCCATCCAGATTGGAATTCAAACCTGAATCCCCAGCACTGAGAGGCGAATGTGTTAACCACTAAGCTACCATGCTGCTCTGAAATACAATTAGTTTTAAATAAATTATTAAAATAAGACTAAATCATTTATTGGCACTACTAATATACTTTATATACATACAGTGTATATACATACAGTGTAAAAAAAATCTGTGAAATATATCATATAGTGGACAAACACAGTGATATTTGAGAAGTGAAATGAAGTTTATATGATTTACAGAAAGTGTGCAAAAATTGGTAAAAAAAAAATTAGACAGGTGCATAAATTTGGGCACTGTTTTATTAATTTCAAAACTTTTAGAATTAATTATTGGAACTCAAATTTGGTTTGGTAAGTTTAGTGACACTTGACCTCCATACACAGGTGACTCCAATTATGTGAAAGGGTATTTAAGGGGGGCAATTGTAAGTTTTTCTCCTCTTGGCACCTTGTCTGAAGAGTCGCAGCATGAGAGTCTCAAAACAACTTTCAAATGACCTGAAAACAAATATTGTTCACCATCATGCTTTAGGGGAAGGATACAGGAAGCTATCTCAGAGATTTCAGCTTTCAGTCTCCACTATGAGAAACTGTGAGAAAATGGAAGACCACAGGCACAGTTCAAGTCAAGGCTCGAAGTGGCAAGAAATATCTCATAAAAACAGAAGCGAAGGATGTTGAGAACAGTCAGAGTCAACCCAAGACCCAAGCCCAAGACCAGCACCAAAGACCTACAACATCATCTTGCTGCTGATGGAGTCAATGTGCATCGTTCAACTATTCGGCGCACTTTACACAAGGAGATGCTGTATGGGAGAGTGATGCAGAGGAAGCCTTTTCTCCGCCCACATCACAGAGCCGCTTGAGGTATGCTAAAGCACATTTGGACAAGCCAGCTACATTTTGGAATAAGGTGCTGTGGACTAAAAGTTATTTGGGCATAATAAGGGCCATTATGCATGGAGGAAAAAGAACACAGCACTCCAAGAAAAACACCCACTACCTACAGTCAAATTTGGTCATGCTGTGGGGCTGTGAGTCCAGTACAGGGACTGGGAATTTTGTTAAAGTTGAGGGCCACATGGATTCCAATCAATATCAGCAGATTCTGGAGACCAATGTCCAGGAATCAGTGACAAAGCTGAAACTGCGCCAGGGCTGGATCTTCCAACAAAACAATGACCCTAAACACCCTAAACCAAAGACCTGAACATTATTGAAAATCTGTGATGTCACCTAAAGAGAGCTGTCCATGCTCGGAAACCATAAAACCTAAATGAACTAGAGATGTTTTGTGAAGAAGAATGGTCTAAAATACCTTCAGCCACAATCCAGACTCTCATTAGAAGCTATAGGAAGCGTTTACAGGCTGTTATTTCTGCGAAAGGAGGATTTACTAAATATTGAGTTAAGTTTTTTTTTTTTTTTTTTTTTTTTGTGCCCAAATTTATGCACCTTGCTAATTTTAACCAATTATTGCACACTTTCTGTAAATCAAATAAACTTCGTTTCACTTCTCAAATATCCCTGTGTTTGTCCCCTTTATGATAACCAATGATTTATGAAGGTAAATCAGGAAAATTAACAAGGCTGCCCAAACTTTTGCACCCCACTGTAACTATGATATATCTTAACTGGTCTCATTTCCTTTAATGACTAATAAAAATCAAGTCCTTAAATCTGACCTAATTAGTGCACATCATTTATTAGATCTTTCATAATTTTAGTATGTGCAGTAGTCTTGCTACTGTTGCCAATATTCTGACATTTCTAATTTTAATGAATATTAGAAATGTTGGGCCTATACCAATGTGTATCATTTGCTAATGGTTGGAGCTTAGAATGATTGTCAGCTGATTACATCTCTCTAAATGCCTTTTATGTGTTTCATATCTGTGTGGGTGTTTGATACTACAAAAGTGTTTTGGCAGGAATTGGTTTGGTCTGACCACACAAAACACTTTCCTTAGTGTTTTGTAGTGTATTGCTTAGCTTACACACACACACACACACACACACACGCACCTCATACACAGCTCACAGGCACACATTCTACTACTATATGTGCTTGCGAGTTTTACTGCAAATGTTAAAGGACCGCTCTGTTTTACTGTTTTATAATGAAAATGCACCAGAGAGGCATGTAAAGCTTTAGTACAGCAACAGCGTGACATGTTAAACTTTCAGAGAGGGGTGGAGAGTGATGGACAGTTGCTTAGTGGCTGATTGTAGCAGTCAACACTCCTATCAGGGCAGCTCAGGCTCATCTAAATCCTAGATTAACACCCCCTAAAACATGTACATGCACGCACACACACACATACACCAACGCACACACCCAACCTTTTTCATTTGAGCAGCAGTCCTCTTAACATGAGATCCCTGCTTTTTTATACCCTTGTGAAAATGAACTGATTATGGATTAATAAGCTGCAGAAGAGGCAGTGAGCTCAGATAAACTACAACCAAAATGGTGAGGTAGGAACCAGTGCAGCTACTGATAGCGTGTCTCTGATCACAGTTATGTTTCACATGTGTAATAGTGCTGCCCAAATGTGTTGTTGCAGCTTGTAATAACTGATGTGCTGTGGTGCTGTGTGGTTAGTTGACCTGGAAATACCTCGAGAACAATATGTAAAATGCTTGTGATTAGATTGAAGTCCATTAGTTTGCAATCAATGCAGGCCATCCTGCTGTGGAGAGAGGGTGCCAGTGTTTCCATGGGCTGAATAATTGAGCTTGTTGCCTGTGCATTTGTCTTATGTTCATTTATTAGTCTATATAAATAGCAATATTTGCTGTTCAGTTTCTTCTGTTACTGTACAGTACAGCACAGTACAGCAGAACACAGAAACGCACGTTGGCCTAGACATTAATTTTGAGATTTCATAGTGCTAGATATCTTCAAAATAGGAAATAAAATAATATTAATGATTTTCTATCATCTACTGAAATTATGTTAAATGATTAAAATTTTATAGCAATTTTTCGAAAAGTAATTGCATCTTCATGTAACCCGTTTTTGTGCTGCTGTGTAAAGATAATGAGACAGGAAATTGCCAAATGGAAATATCTCATTATGTGCGTGTTCACGTTTCCAGGAAGTAATTCTGCTTTGGTATGTTGTTATATTTTAGAATTCTCAGTAGGTACAAACACGAAGAGTAAAATATACACATTCTGTGACAATTATTGAGATGCTCTCCAGGGTACATCAAATAAAACAGAACATTTATAGGCTGAAAATAACTATGATTCAACCTGGGAAAACAGTGTTTTGACAAACATGGAACCCCGCTGTGTGAGTCACAGAGCATATGAATGATGAACAAAAACTTCCTCAAGAGCTTCCAAAATAATAATGTCAGACAAGGCCTAATCAAAATAGGACAAACTGAAGGAAATACTTAGTCATGTGGGTTTCTGTCATGTTCAAAAAGCAAAATAGTTTGTATAATAATCAGCTGATGCCAAATTATCAATCACTCACATAACTGGAACAATTATAAATTATAGTGGGAGAGAGGCGTATGGCGCCCTCTCTGCTCAGTACATATCAGACAGTGGGTAACATACATATAGACTGTATATAAAATACATGTGTATACACTCTTCTGTAAATAATATTTCCTTAAATTTGACAAAATCTTTATTTTAATAACCATAAAACATATATTTTTATTCATTCATTCATTATCTTCCGCTTAACCCCTCCGCTTTATTGAAACTGTTGATTTATATGTAATCTATTTCTTATTCTTGTTTTCCAATACAGGTGGTTTCATCCCAACATCACTGGCATCGAGGCAGAGCAGCTTCTCCTGTCACGAGGTGTTCATGGCAGCTTTTTGGCTCGACCAAGTAAAAGCAATCCTGGAGATTTTACTCTTTCTGTCAGGTAGGCTTTGAAAACTCATGAAACCTGCTTTTAAATATAAACTATTTATGAGACAGAAAAACTGGCAACTCGTAACACTGGATGTGTGGGTCTAGCTGTATATGATGCATTCTTGCTAGACTAGACAGATAAAAAAAATTTTTTGTCAGTGCAGCTTTGATTGCACAGAGTACGTTCTGTGGTTTATTTAAAGAATTCCTTGCTGCCTGATGCATTAGGGTGGTCATTGTTTCTACAGACATCACTTTGGGCAGGATGCATATTTTAGGTCGAGTGAAGGGAAAATTTTAAGTTGCAATGGAATGTTTCCGGGCGTTCAGAATGACTGTATGATTTAACCAATCACATTATATTAAGCTTTCAATCTGGTCAGAACAGACTGTTTATATTAATATACAGTGCATCCGGAAAGTATTCACAGCGCTTCACTTTGTCCACATTTTGTTACGTTACAGCCTTATTTCAAATTGTATTAAATTAATCTCTTTCCTCAAAATTCTACACAAAATACCCCATTATGACCATGTGAAAAAAGTTTTCTTGAGAGTTTTGAAAATTTATTAAAATTAAAAAACAAAGAAATCATATTTACATAAGTATTCACAGCCTTTACTTAATACTTTGTAGAACCACCTTTGGCAGCAACTACAGCCTCAAATCTTTTTGAATATGATGCCACAAGCTTAGCACACCTATCTTTAGGCAGTTTTGCCCATTCTTCTTTGCAGTACCTTTGAAGCTCCATCAGGTTGGATGGGAGACGTCTGTGCACAGATATTTTCAGATCTCTCCAGAGATGTTCAATCGGATTCTAGTCTGGGCTCTGGCTGGGCCACTCCAGAACATTCACAGAGTGGTCCTGAAGCCACTCCTTTGAGATCTTGGCTGTGTGCTTCGGGTCGTTGTCCTGCTCAAAAATGAACCGTCGCCCCAGCCTGAGGTCAAGAGCGCTCTGGAGCAAGTTTTCATCCAGGATGTCTCTGTACATTGCTGCATACATCTTTCCCTCTATCCTGACTAGTCTGCCAGTTCCTGCTGCTGAAAAACATCCCCATAGCATGATGCTGCCACAACCATGCTTGACTGTAGGGATGGTATTGGCCTCGTGATGAGCAGTGCCTGGTTTCCTCCAAACATGACGCCTGGCATTCACACCAAATAGTTCAATCTTTGTCTCATCAGACCAGAGAATTTTGTTTCTCATGGTCTGAGAGTCCTTTAGGTGTCTTTTGGCAAATTCCAAACGGGCTGCCTTGTGCCGTTTACTAAGCAGTGGCTTTTGCTTGGCCACTCTGCCATACAGGCCTGATTGGTGGATTGCTGCAGAGATGGTTGTCCCTCTGCAAGGTTCTCCTCTCTCCACGGAGGAACGCTGGAGCTCTGACAGAGTAATCATCGGGTTCTTGGTCACCTCCCTGACCAAGGCCCTTATCCCCCGTCGCTCAATTTAGACGGCCGGCCAGCTCTAGGAAGAGTCCTGGTGGTTCCAAACTTCTTCCATTTACGAATGATGGAGGCCACTGTGCTCATTGGGACCTTCAAAGCAGCAGAAATTTTTCTGTATCCTTCCCCAGATTTGTACCTCGAGACAATTTTGTCTCGGAGGTCTACAGACAATTCCTTTGAGTTCATGCTTCGTGTTTGCCCTCTGACATGCAGTCAACTGTGGGACCTTATATAGACAGGTGTGTGCCTTTCCAAATCATGTCCTACCAACTGGATTTACCACAGGTGGACTCCATTTAAGCTGTAGAAACATCTCAAGGATGATCAGTGGAAACAGGATGCCCCTGAGCTCAATTTTGAGCTTCATGGCGAAGGCTGTGAATACTTATGTAAATGTGATTTCTTTGTTTTTTAATTTTAATAAATGTTCAAAACTCTCAAGAAAATTTTTTTCACATGGTCATAATGGGATATTTTGTGTAGAATTTTGAGGAAAGAGATTAATGTAATACAATTTGGAATAAGGCTGTAACGTAAGAAAATGTGGAAAAAATGAAGCACTGTGAATACTTTCCGGATGCACTGTAAATGATTTGTTATCTGTTCATATTTTTGAGCGTGAATGCATTTAACCTACACAGTGATATGTTTCTGTATAAGTTCCCAGCATACATGATATTAGTGGATAACACATTGCTAAACCAGAATAATTTATATGCCACTCGGTCATGCATGCTTTGAAGTTCTCCATCAGCTAGAAATCAATATGCAAATTCATAGAGACAAATTCACATGAAGTCCAATCTAATTGTTTATGTTCCATGGCCTCAAGTTGGACTTTATATAAATACAATGCAAAAATCTGTGAAAAATTAAGAAAAATAAACACAAATCAAGAAAAAATGTACACAAATAAATTAAAATTATCTGCCAATATAGCGAGCAAATTATTCATATTAAGATTTTTTAAAGTAAGAAAAAGTTTCTGAAAACTGCATTATTTATCTTACTTAAAAATTTAGGCTTGTTAAGATTTCTTTTTTGCATTGCATAACTGGAATTTAATTTTAATTTTTAAAATTTCATATAAATTTCTTGTTGCATTTGTGACACTCAAATATTGGTGTGCTCATTTCTTTTTTTTTCTTTTTTTTTTTTTGATGCACATCTAACTGAACATGGCCTAGTTCCTAGACAACACTTGCACTTTCATAGTGTTCAGGATATTAGAGTTTATGGCAGCACTCTGTTCTGTAGCAGCTGTTTGTCTGGAGAGAGACAGAGAGGTAAAGTAAAAGAGTAGGAGAGTAAGAAGAGAGACTTTATGCATTGCTTGACGGCAAGAAAGCAGACGAGGCTTCAATTGAGAAAAATACCGAACACTGACCCTCTTGTGGTTTTTGTGGTGAGGCATTGCATTATGGCTAATGTTCTGGAGACCTCAGCCACATGGTTTAGCTTTACCACAGACCTCCCCCTAGGAGTGCATAATTTATTGCTTTAGCAATATATACACATTGTGTGTTGGGTAGATCGCAGACCCTGCAGTGTTCAGGTTGAACTAAAATATTATATTGTTGCAAGTTTACCGTTTTACAGGTTTTTATGCCTATTACAGTAAATGTGTAAACTTAATCCATAGGTTACTTAATCCGTAACATGTTGTTTTTAATTATCAATTTTGTGTTCATCTGTCAGGGCCATGATTCTGGTGTGTGCAGTGACTAGCGCATAACAGCTTCATACCAGAGGCTATTAGACTCTTAAACTCCACCTAACTCAACTGAACACTCCTCGTTGACACTTTACACCATGTCACTTTCCTCAACAGATACTTTCCGATTACCTCATCTCACTCCTGCTATATTTTTATATTTTATTCTATATTTTCGATATTTATTTTTATACATAAATATGCTGTATTTTATTCTTTTATTTCAAATCTAATATTTACATTTGTAAATTTTAATTCTACCTCTAATGCTTAGGGTCAATTCTGCTTTACCTGGGTCCGTAAACCATGTTAATGACAATAATGTCTCCATGATTCCTTGAATAAGAAAGCTAAAGTAAGGAAATTTAGTGAAATACAGCACAGAAGACAAAACAAGTACGAACACAGGATCATGGCACAAGAATGACATGACCATCTCTCACTGGGGAGAGACCAGGACAGGCTTAAATAACTGACAGGATCACATGACTAACTAAAATAAGGCAGAATTACCAAAGGTAATTAAATATGCAGAGGTGGCAGAAGTCCATTACTTGAGTAAAAGTACTAAAATATTGAAAAATAGTTACTTAAGTAAAAGTTAAAGTATGATTAAATGTTTGTAATCGAGGAGACGTATAAAAGTACATGCACCTAAATGTCCACCCATCCATTATCTTCCGCTTTATCCAATATTAGGGTCCATGCCCATCCAGGGGAGAACGTCTTGGGCGCTGGGCAGATACACCCAGGACAGGGTGCCAAACTATTGCTGGGCACACATTCACTCACACAGACACAAACACACTCTATATGGGGCAATTTGGAAAATTCAATTGACTTGATCCATGTTTTTGGACTGTGGGAGGAAACCAGAGAACCCGGAGGAAACCCAAACAGACACGGGGAGAACATGGAAACTCCACCCAGATTGGAATTTGCACCGGGAACCCCTAGCGCTGAGAGGCGACCGTCACTTATTACATTTTTAGCTGGATATTTTTGTTCAAATCAAAAGTGCACAAGCTCTATCATGTGAAAATATCCGGTTAACCGCTTTAGTATAATATTGCTCTTTTGTACAGGAATCCTATCTAATACCATGTGAATATTAGACATATTTGTATATTAATAGGCCCTGACATGAGTTAAATGTTTAATGTGCAAAACAATTAACGAAAGCATTGACTAAATAATAACATTGTCAGTGCACTAATTATTAGATTAACAAAATCAGATTTATTTAGCAAAGTATGTTTCACATACATGGAATTTGGTTACAAGTAGATGGCAACTCTCTAGTTAACATGACAAATTACAATTTAAATATATTTAAATAGGATGTTCATATATTTAAATAGGATGCAGTGTGTGCAAATCGGATCAAATTTGTCTATGTTCAGCGTAATATATATATATATATATATATATATATATATATATACCGGATTTTCCGGACCATAAGGCACACTGTATAATAAGGCGCAGTCTGAATTACGGGGTCTATTTCTGTATTTGACCCACTTATAAGGCGCACCGTACTATAAGGCGCAGTCTCAATTAGGGACTCTACTTCTATACGGTACTTATTCTGTACGGCACCGTATTATAAGGCACTTTCTAAAACATACGATCTACAAGAAAAGTAAAGGATGCAAAACGGTGATTTATAATTGAAGTTTATTCTACTACTTGACACAACACATATTATTTTTAATCACTCTTCTCCCACAAATCCATCAAAGTCCTCATCTTCTGTGTCTGAATTAAAAGGCTGCGCAATTTCATTATCGAGCACTCCGGGCTTCCTCTCATCAATGTCTGAGTCAGTCGCCAGGCGGCTGTTCAGCAATGATGCCGGCTTTCGCGAAAGCTCGGACAACGGTTACAGCAGAAACCTTAGCCCAGGCATCCACAATCCATTCACAGACGGTGGCGTAACTCGCCCGCCGCTGCCTCCCGAGTTTTAATAAACGTGTGTTCGCCGTCTCTCATCCATCACTCCCACGCTGCCCGCAACTTTACTTTAAACGCCCTGTTTACGCCAATGTCCAGCGGTTGGAGTTCTTTATTTAATCCTCCCGGAATGACGGCAAGCTCCGAATTAATTTTCTTCACTTGGCTTTTCTGTGAGATGAGCGCATGGAGTCACAGATTAGCAGGGACGGTGATGTGTGGAAAAAACCACCCGGTCGCACAACAATACTTTTATAGATTTTGGAACTCAGTACACGTATAAGGCGCACTGGATTATAAGGCGCACTTCCGATATATATATATATATATATATATATATATATATATATATATATATATGTGTGTGTGTGTGTATGTATGTATGTATATATATATATATATATATATATATATATATATATATATATATATATATATATATATATATATATATATATATATATATAAAATACTGAACTCATCTAGCTTGTGTAAACCTAAAGTGCAGCTACATGCTGGGAGTAGTTGTCACCCAGTTTCTCAGTATAATATTTTACAGTAGAGGACACCATTAAAAAGCACTGTATAATTAAATCAAAATTCAGCTAATTAATATAAAGTGCAGAATGTGTTTCAAATGTCCTCCCTTCTGTGAGCCTTACATTTTAATATTAAAAATGTTTTGAACTCAGAACTATATATTTATTTAAGCAACTTTACATCCAATTTCATTAAGGTAGCACAATTCGTCAGAACATTGGCTAAAGAATTATGTTAAATGAAGTGTATTAAATATGAAATTGACTTAAAATACTTAAAAGCTCACTTACCTCAGTGTGCTTTTTTTAATTTGATGGTGTATTCTTAATTGCCATAAGCTCTTGCCTCTTTCACCAAGATTTTGTTTGAAAAATATAATTCAATAGATAAATCGATACTATCATCTATTTCCCCCTTTAGTTTTCCTGATTGGTCTTTGCCTGTCACCCATCCACACATTTTATCCCAACCCCCACCCCGGCCTGCCATCTGCGTATGATTTTCCTGTATTTTTGGTTCATATAGATTTATTTTTTTGTATTTAATACATTTTTGTTACTACTATTGTAACTTAATTTTCTTCTTCTGTTCTTTTTCCATGACATCATATGGGTTTTATCTTGTTTATTTATTTGTGTACACAATGATGCATGACATACCTTCATCAGTAAGACTGGTCATCCTACTAAGGCCGTTATCCGCCTCAGTAAGGTGGTCATGCTCAGTCCAACTTGGATGCGAATGGACCCATTTTGAAACATTTGTTTAAGCTTTATTGTTCTGACTGGACCATGAGTTTCAGCATTCAATCACAAGGTCTCACTGACCTTCCAATTATTATTTTAATTTGAATATTCCCCTTTGATTCCCATCTACTTCATTTTCTTTTCTTTTAGGGCCTTAAGCACGGGTGCAATAGTCACCCTTCACTGCTGCTCAAATTTTTTGCCATCTGAGTATTATTTCTTTTTTTTCCAAACAATAACCCCACTGTTCCTTATCTTCCACTGCCACCTGAATATAATGGTTGTAGTTTGGACCCAGTTTCCATCCTTTGTTGTTGCTGGGGGCTATTTCCACAACATCAAAAGAAGTCAACCATCCAGCCAGCAACTTCTACCTCTCCCTCCTGATGTAAGTCCTTTTGCTATGCCCTGGAGCTCATTGTGGAGCAGCAACCTAACCTTGGGTGTTCTATGTTTTCAGAAATTCTTCTCCCAGCAATTTACACAGCAGAACTTTTGCATCACCACCACCAAAACCAGCAGTGGTTGTGTAATTTATAGCTCTGTAGAACAGTTTAACAGAGGACATGTTTAAGACTAAATGCTCCTTCCAGTTGCAGTTCAGCTCACCATGTTAACAAAGCATGCACTTGCTCACGTATGTATAGTAAAAGATACATCTTCATCAGTCAGTACAGTACTTACTGAGCCTGGTTGTTAAAGCTAGGTTTTAACCCAAAGGACCATGGCCAGGTCAACATGGACTAAAGAGTACCATGTTGGCGAGGCCATTAACAGACTGAGAAGGCTGGAGTGGCCAGGGGTATGGGTGGGTTCTGCATTTTTGACTTGGTTTGCAATGGCCTATTGTTTTTTTTTACAAGTTCAAGTAATTTATTTATATAGCACTTTTTTACTATGGTACATTGTCACAAAGCGGCTTTACAGTGTTATAAGCCTGAACCTCAAAAAAACAAGCCAAAGCGACAGTGGCAAGAAAAAGACTCACTGTTATGTTGTTTTTTTTAAGAAGAAACCTTGTGAGGACCAAGGCTCAGTGGGGAACTCATACTCCTTGAGCGGCCGGACAGCTAGTACCGGGATGAAAAATTGCTATGATTTAGATTTAGGGTGACGGTTTGTTAAGCTAAATTTGTGTTTTGGTTGATTGAAGTGTCTGACCAGTGAATTAGGCTATGGTGGTAGACCTTAACTTAATTTTGTAGTTTCAGAAAATCTCCTGCCTGACAGGATATCGTGTTCTGTGTTGCTTTATGACAGTTGGGGATGACTGCTTTTTTTCCCCTCCCAGAGCGATGTTAGTTTTAGGTCAGAATATTGATTTTTAAGATGGCAGGGTAGGAATCCGATAGCATAACTGTGATTGAGCTTGGGTTTATGAATAAGAAGCAGAGTCAGGGAAGCAGATGGGGTAATGTATCTCACCTGGAGCTTGTCTTTGTGTTTGTACAGCAATAGTGAGGCAGGGGGTAGAGCGAGGTTCAGTCACAGACGAGAGATGGGGCAGCACACTAAAAAGTTGGGTTTGTTGTTGTTTGAGTGTATGCTCAGAGATGGATTGGCACCCTGTCTAGGGTGTACCTGCCCAGGGCCTGAATCGTTCTCCCCTGGATGGGTATGGGGAACCCGTCTGTGATGCCAATAGAGGATTAAGCAGAAGATAATAAATGAATTACAATATATTCTTAATTTTGCATATTTGTATTTTGAAATTGCATATCCTGTTAGCATTTCTTTACATTTTTGCTAATGTGATCAGTTACCAGAAGGCTATAATTAAAGGACAACTTGTGAGAACAATGACAGTTAAACTTTTTAATGCAGGTATAGTGAATTTAGCGGCTTGCATGGTCTTCTTTTAACGTTACTTGTAAAAAAAATTATTTGACATTTTAGTTTCAATTCAACCAACTGGCATCTAGAAAACGGTATTAGTCATTAATCGTTTAGTCATTTTTTTTCATATTAGGAAATTTAATTAGAAAGTCATTAGAAATCTTGAAAGGAGCTTTATTAGATAAAGAGCTGGGCATTGTGGTGCTAAATTGGCATAGAAGGATTCCATCAGGGCATTATCTTTTTTTTTTTTTTTCCCCCATGTCTCTGCTCTCTCTTATCTCTTTCCCTCCGCATTTCCTGGGTGGAGACAGCAGCATGGTGTCTGCTCCATTGTTAAGTGTTCAGCAGCTTGCTTAGAGAGGATGTAGCTAGAGGTCCAGTCAGACAAACATCTCACAAAAGGCCAATTTAATGTGTGATGTATCAGGGCCAGATGATGTAAAGGGGTGACTGTTGGGTCTGCCATAGCAAAGCTGCAGGAAATGACCTTTTCAACCTGTTTTTAAGTCCGAGTTAAATATATTGATCTTAGTCAGTTCTGGCTTGTATGGAACCCTAGACATACCCCTTCTCCCCCTTAAAATCATAATCTAAGAATAATAATTATATAGTATAATCTTGCAAACTTGTGCAGGAATAGTATACAATATTATTAGTATCTAGTATTTAGCATTTCATAATGGAATAAGTTTTTCCACTCCACAAAATACAAAAATATTTTCAAAAACTTTGGTAGTGATTTTTTTCAATTGTGAATTTGCATAATTTTAAATTGCCTCAGTTAATCAAACTTTATTTCCCTGTACTTTTGTTTTCTAGGTTTAAATCACTGTGTAATTGTAAGGTCCAGTTAATAATTGTGTTCAGGGAGAACAGTACATTACTTGTGCGAATGTGCCGTGTATGTATTCAGGAAGGAAGCAGTTAAACAGTGACATGCAGAGTGACTCAGTAGTGTTTCTGTGTTCCTTTGCTCTCCTTTTCTCCAAAGCCTGGCTCTGCCAGTAAAATCAATAATGAACTCCTGTTGCTTTCAAGATAAAATTAGTGAGCAGGTGTCCTTGAATCAGATGCTGCAGTATGGCTACTTTATTCTGGCTTGAAAACCTACTGAACAAGCAGAACTTATTTTAATAGTTTGTTCAGGTGTACCATTTTTTTTGCAGTTTAATAACCTTTAAGGCAGATTTTGTGAAACAGAGGCTTTAAATACGGGAGTGCAGAGTGGTAAAAGTCTGCCAGAGTACAACTTGATTGCATTACAGCAAGGCACAGAGGGACAACATGAGCTGCTCATTTGAAGCAGTTCCAGCCCATTAGGCCTAAGCATTGTGAGTCAGAAATGCCCAGTGTCCTGCTACGGGTGTAATGCAATTATCACAAGGAGAGAGTGCTGATGTATGAGCGAAACCTATATAGATATGGACGGTTGAGGCAAAGGTGAGATGAGTTGGAATCAGATTGAATTTATTCCACTTTCTCAGCAATCTGTCTCATAATCAGTTTGCAGTTTGGGTGTATTGTCTCTCAACAGGAGGTCATACATTTGCTGAAGTGACGTTTTCTCGTTCTAGATATGAACTGTGCTCAGCACACGCTTGTGGTTTTGCTGCCTGAGCCCGACTGATACTATCAGCGCAGGTGTTGTCTTTCACTTTTTCCATACGTTGACATTTGGAGCTTCGACAGATTTTCGACACATGATATGCTGCTGTTTTATTTAAAAAAAAAAAAAAAAAAAAAAAACTGAGGATGGAGAGTAAAGTTTCTTATGTGTGTCCTTCCTACTTTGTAAGGTTGGTTATATCACAATTCCACATATTTATTAGTGTTGTTTAAAAAAATCTCTTTCTTAATCTGATGTCGCTTTGTTTAAACTGCCACTAATTGCTAGCATAATGTGAATCCTAGATGAACTCCCTTAATAAATAAAAACCTAATCAAAAATATTAGTTTGCAAAAAAAATGTC
>JAFMOC010000011.1:2687500-2735000 GCA_019802505.1 Corydoras sp. C115 | reverse complement strand
CCAAGAATTAAACAAAGTGGCAGATAACTCAGAAAAACCCAAGCAAGGTTTCTGGGAGGAATTTGAGGTATGACAGTGGTTTCAATTACACATTAACAATTTACATTTTATTTTGTTATTTTATAATACATTTCATAAAAAATCTGTTACTTGCAAATGACCAATTAAGAGTAGTGGATAGTTGAATGGGTATTCCGTTCTAGAACTGGTATGAAAGCACTTAATTATTATTATTTTTTATTATTATTAATATTTGCTAGCAGTTTCATACAACCTAGAAATGAAGTGTGCTTGTAATAGAAATGTGTAAATGCAAAACAATATATACTTGTATGGTACTATTACTACTTTTATATGTAACAATAACCATAGTTTGCACTATGAAATTTTCTTCACTTATAAATCAGTAAATCAGTAATTACTTTTAAAATTACGACCTAGTTGATGAGAATGAAAACAGTTTTCTGGAATAATTGAGCATAAGTTTATTTCTTCCAAACAGAGGTCAAATAGCAAGTAGACATTAATTAATAAATGTTTTTTTCCTTAAAAATACAAGAAATTAGTATAAGCGATATAAGTGAGTTATTCAGGCTCACACCAAGAAAGCTGTGTGTCAAATTACCCACACAAATGCACCTGGAGAAAAAACAAGCAGAAGGTGAATCCATCTATTAACAAAATGTTTCATTTCATTATGAATCTTGTATTTCAAACTTAGAAATTATGGGAGTGGTAGCTCAGTGGTTAGGGTGATGAGCTATCAGTCAGAAGGCTGTGGGTTAAAATCCCAAGTCCACTGAAGTTACCAATGTGGGTCATTGAGCAAGGGCCATAACCCTCATTGCTCCAAGGATGCTGTATGAACAACTATGTGCCTGACTCCTGACCAAGTTGGGGTACTGTAAATCGCTTTGGATAAAAGAGTCTGCTAAAACGTAATAAATAACATTCCATGATATCCAAAGCCAATTTATAAGCAGTTTTAAAACACATATATTGCAAGGATACTTTATTATTATTATTTATCAACTCGACCGACTATCAAGGAAATACAAAGAATCTAAATACATTCCTCCACTCCATAGAAAGAGAGAGGGAGCTGAAGCGATAACTCACCACCAGTTAGAGGTGGGTTGGAAATGTGATATATTAGGAGAATAGGTGATAAAAAACCCACTACCAGACTATGCTTCAAAAAGGACAGTTTGGGGGCCCGAAAAAGCCCCAAAAAGCACACATTTGGTCATTTAGCAGATGCTTTTATCCAAAGCGACTTACAAGGTGAGCACCTGGTTAATCACAACATCCCTGGAGTAATAAGGGTTAAGGGCCTTGCTCAAGGACCCACATTGGTAACTTCAGTGGACCTGAGATTTGAACCCCCTACCTTCAGCTTGATGCCATATGCCCTAATCACTAAGCTACAGCACCCACAAGCAAATACACACAGACATGGACGAGAAGAAGCAGAGGGATACATGTACAAGGGGTTAGGAAAGAGGGGACAGTCCAAATTTGTCCATATATGTGATTTCTACATTATATTTTTACATTTTAAGATTTTACCTTAATACTGTAATTTAGTACAAACTTATAAAATAAGTATTTTTTTAAATACTAGGATATATATATATATATATATATATATATATATATATATATATATATATATATATATATATATATATATTCTTTTTTAACTGGGCATTTCTGTATTAGTGTAAACTTGTGTATATTGTAAAAAAGATACCTAAACAAAGGTCCTTCTGTCAAAGACTTTGCAACTTAGGCTTTGAGTGGGTGCTGACTGGACACGTGAATCGATGTAATAAGCAATATGAAATGGAAGTTTGTTTTCCCAATTTGAACTTGTATTCATGTTTTGTTATGATGTATAAAAAAAATTCATAAATATTGAGGATGTGTCAATAGTTTTTACTTCAAATGTTCTCTAGATGTTACAACAGCAGGAATGTAAACTCCTTTACCCTAGAAAAGAGGGACAGAGACCAGAGAATAAGAGCAAAAACAGATACAAAAACATTCTGCCCTGTAAGTCAATGCACAAGCACAAACGATCATGCACAATAATACGAATTTAATGAGATGTCTTAAGCCTTTAAAGTAAGCTTACATCTGTGAACTTCTTTTCACTCTGATGTAGTTGACACCACCCGTGTGAGAATCAGGGATGCAGATCCAGATGTACCCGGCTCTGACTACATCAATGCCAATTATATTAAAGTAAGTTCTTTCAGCATTACTGGGTTTTTGATACTTATTGTTCAGATGTTATCTCCAGTAAACAAATGTCACTGTTTTGTTATCATTAAGCCAATGTTAAGATTGTGAGTTTTTGAAAAATACTACGTTTTTAATAAATACAGCACTACAGCTGTATGTTTCCATTCCACACTTATCAACAGTTGGCTCTTCTTCAGAGTATGCATGAAGAGGGTCGTCATGTGGATCAAGGCAAAGTGTTCATTGCTACTCAGGGCTGCCTTCAGAACACAGTACAGGAATTCTGGAAAATGGTCTACCAAGAAAACACACATGTTATTGTCATGACAACTAAGGAGATGGAGCGTAGTAGGGTATGGTTTGGCTTTCGAAACTGCTGTACTTTTTTCAGCTACGTAATGTCATAGTTTATTCAAGATGTATATTGATACCAGTGAACCACGTTACAATTTTGCTTTGAGTGTTTTTGATTTATTTCTGAGCTGAGTTTCTTTTCCCTTTTTTCTTAATCTCCAGACTAAATGTGTGAGATACTGGCCAGACCCATGCACGATAAAAGAGTTTGGAAACCTAATTGTGGAGAATTTAGAGGAGCATGCAGCTCAGGATTACATCCTCAGAAAGCTGGAGGTCACATGTTCAGACCGGGTAAGACCCTTCATCTAGTTAGTTCAGGTCATATAAATATGCTCTGTCTATGTTCATGATTAACTATGGTTTCATTTATATTATGTATGTACAAAAGTCTATAGATGACCTTCGATATACTCAGTCTATCAGTGCTTGGAATGCAAAAATCATAGATTTTAATGGTGCAATTAAGTCTTGAGGAAAAATTATGATTAGCACTCCACTTGATTAAAATCATATGATAAGATCTTTTAAGAAGTTTCTTTTTGTATTTTCTTAGGACTTTTTTGCTTTTGTGACAGACATATTCAGCGTTTAGTGGGACAGACATTCAATGCTTAGTGGGACTGTGTTCTGGTATCTATACAAACTGTTAAATCTTATATTCATGGAGCCCACTTGTATACTAAGCCACAGCTGAAATTCAATTTGTTTCAACAAAATTAGAGGCATATTATCATTACTTTAAGGATTACTATCTTGGGCTTCGGCAATAGCAATTTTCTGACATTTTGTTGACCAAACGACTAATAAGTGACTTTACAATAATGTATATAATGTATCTAATGAATGTATATAAATGTATTATAAGTATATGGTCATTTTTATAATTAACCATATATTATTCTAATGGAGTATTTTAATATAAAAAGCAACCTTTTTGGGAAGTTTATTATACAACAAGGATTATATAATACAATAACAATACAATTATACCATTTTTTACATTTTGTTTCCCTATCATTCATTGTGTATTTGTTGGGCCTTTTATTTCTTGCAGAAAGAGTCCCCTCGTTGTATCTGGCACTACCAGTACCTGAGTTGGCCTGACCACGGTGTGCCTAATGAACCAGGAGGTGTTCTTAACTTTCTTGAGCAAGTCAACAATACCCAGAATGCAATTTTAAATACTGGACCTGTCATAGTCCACTGCAGGTACACACTGAAAGGGTGTCTGGTACCATTGTTGGATTTTCAGGAACAAAGCATAAGAATTAGCTACAATATGTCTATTTCATTTTCTAATAGCCCAGCACAGCTTGCAACATGCAACTATATATATATATATATATATATATATATATATATATATATATATATATATATATATATACACAGTATATGTGTGTGTGTGTGTTAGCTATAGATTTGAACTAAGTTTTCTTGAAAGACTAAAAAGAAATGTCCCCACAACATAATGTTGTCAACATTGAGTTTTACTATAGGCAAGTATTTTGAATAGTGTGCTGTCTTTTCTAACCAGAGTCCTTGAAGATCTGTTCAGATTGTGCACTGAAATGGCCATTAAACTTTTTTGTTATTTATATATGTATATATATATATATATATATATGGCTTAGATCTAGTTTTTAATAAAATGTTATAGTGGCCTAATATTTTAATTTAGTACATAAAAAACAGATAATTCAAAAAACAAGGGAATTTGATTACAAGATGAAAGATAAACTGTTATTACACACTATTGATTTAAGGTTTTTCGCATGTGAAATTTAGTCAAAGATAAACAATTATGGAAGTGTTGAATACATCGTTTAACATGACTCAAGTTGATTGAACTGTAGGAGTGTATTTCAGCAAACATCTATAGGAAGTATAATCAGATACTGCATCCCACCACACATAATGTTTAGGGGTACTATTCATTTTGCTTATTTTTCTTTATTTTTCATTTCATGTGCAATGTAAAACCTTTACTGTCTCTAATAACATTGTTTTGCATCATAATCATAATCAGAGGTGAGGTAATATTTTTGGTCTGGTTCTCAAGGGAGTACCTTAAGATGGTTGGTTCTCAGTGCAGCAAATTTTCCGCGAGTACTTTTTTTTACTTCCAGTTTCAGTATGGCATTTCTTAGTAATTACGTAATGTAGCTAGTTTCTTGGACGTGCTGATGAATTGATGGAAATGTTAAAACCAGTGGGGAAAAAAGTTATAAAGCTCTCTGGTGAACTGACCATGTATGTTATCGTAGCCCAAAATTGCTAGAGATAATGATGCACAAACAAGCTTCACATAGTAATTCACAGTGCACATTGGCATAAAATCATATGTTTATGAATCTTTAATTCAAGCGTTCACAGCTTTGTTGCAAATGCATATTAATTAACAAGGCCTAAAACCATTGCAACAATTCTATTTTGGGCTGTTAGTGTGTCTGTCTCATAGTGTGTTGAAATGCAACTTTCCTCTTCCATTTCTGCTTTGCTCAATTTTCCTATTTGTGTTTATAGTGCAGGAATAGGACGAACTGGCACAATCATTGTGATTGACATCCTTATAGATATTATAAACAGACAAGGTAAGATGCATGCACATTCTTAGTGCGGTTTTTATTTAATTTTATTATATATTTTTTAGATTACATATTGTCATTGAGCAGAGTAAATAAGTACAGAGACAAACAAATGCAGTGAAATCTAACCAGATACTGTATGCATAATGGAGATTATTTGCATATAATACAATAAAGTGTCTATGTATACATAATAATTATTATGAAGATTCACTATGTATGTACGTTATTGTTTTGCATTGTAAGTAGTGCTATGTGCAAGTTTGCAAAATAAAATCAGTTAGACAGGTGTTATAAACAATATTAAATAACATGGAGTTAATGTGGTTCCGAGGTGGAAATATGGTGAAATTGAGTTTAATTTTAGTTCAGGCTCCTGTAACGGCTGCTAGACAAAAGCATGGAAAAATGCTCGTGGTTCGGATGAGAAATGTCCTTGGTATTGGGACTTTGCTTACATTTAATAAGATATCTTTACATAAACCAGTTTGCTGTCTTTTTGTAGGGCTGGACTGTGACATTGACATCCCAAAGACAATTCAGAGAGTACGTCAGCAGAGGTCTGGAATGGTCCAGACTGAAGCCCAATACAAGTTCATCTACATGGCTGTGCAGCAGTATATCGACACAGCACAAAAGAGGCTAGAGGAGGAGCAGGTAAACCTAGATGCTTTGTTATTTCCTAAGCTGATAAAGAATTTCAGGACAGAACTTCAGAAACACATTTACATCTAATGCATCTGACTTTAATGTTAATATAACTGTGGACGAAATCATGAAGACACAGGTGAAACGTACAAACAACAACAACCAGCAGTTTTACTCAGTGTCATATTTTAGTGAATATCAATCACAATCTGGTTTGGAGTAGCCACAACACAAGACAGACACAGACTGCAGAGAACAATCAGGACAGCTGAAAAATATTAGGTGCCCCACTGCCCACCATTCAGGACCTTTACAAGTTAAGGACAAGGAAAAGGGCAGAGAAATCGTCACAGACTCTTCCCATCATGGATTCAACATCCTCCAACTTCTTCCCTTTGAAAGGCGCTACCGAGCGCTGAGAACTAAAACCACCAGGCACATAAACAGTTTCTTACCCCAAACCATCACCATTATTACCACTCAATAAATACCACACCAAGCACAAATGCACCTCATATACCACATATACAGTTCTTTAAATATTTGCACATGTGTATATTGTTTATTGTAAAGTATGTAACGTCTGGATATATATTGTATTGTAATTCTGTTTATCGTATGTTGTTATGTATAATATACAAGAGCCAACACCTACCACACCACATTCCTTGTGTGTATAACTCACTTGGCCTGATTCTGATATCATCAAATATTTCTGTTCCTCATATAATCATATTTTCGGCTATTTAATTGCGCTGAGTTAAATGTGCTAATTTTCTTTTTGCTTCTGTTTCTCCTTATCTTCTGCAGCGGAATAAGACAAAGGAAAGTGAGTACACCAATATCAAGTATCCTCAAATGACAAATGCTAGAGCCAAAGTCAACATGAGCTCCTCTCGCGCATCATCTGTGTAAGTGTCCCATCCCCACTGAACATGCACACAGGTTTGCCTTTTGTATAGGTTTTTTTTTTTAATGTCATGGTTAAGGTCCAATGTTTCTTTGCACACTTATCCATATTTTGGTTTAATGGTAAATTTGCCTGAATGCTAAAAAACATTTATTTTTTATTTTTTTATTTTTTTTTATAGCTGTGATGATTTTCTTCCAGTGTCTTTAAACACCCACACTTGCTCATCTTGCATGACTTATGGTTTGATTAATGCTGTGATGTTAAGATGCTAACACAAACTACATCCTGTCTTATTCTACCAGGATGAATGATGAATCATCTGGCGTATATGAGAATGTGAACATCAAAAACCCAAAGAGCTCAGCCTGCACGAACTCTAGGAGATAGGGCTTTATGCTGTCTTTGTGTGAGTACACATTTCCACTTACACTTGAACACACACACACACAAGCAAACAAACATTATACAGTTGTTTTCATGCATAGACTTCAATTAATTTAATGGAGACTTAACCAAAACCTTACTTACTCTAACACTAACTACAACCATATAACATTTACATCATAATTTGTGATGTATTTATGAATTTATTAGTGACCTAGAAGGAACACAGCTCATGGTTCTCACAATGTGATATATATGGATAACATACACATGTACACACACAAATCCACATATGATTTTGTAAGCTATGGATATTTTCATAGGCATTTTTCTTCTCTCCTTTATTGCTATGAGTATCAGGTAAATGTCACACTCATCATTTGATCCCCTTCATAAGATGATTACATGTACAGATACAGTCTGTATGCCGAACACACAAATACACCAGTGCACTTTAAGGTGGTGTAAGGGGAGTAAAAGACAGGAAGTTAAAGAGTGTGAGGTTACAAAAACAACTTTTGTGTCAGCATTGTCCCTAGAATACAAAGCACTATTCTCAACTTACAAGCTTTGCTGAATGACCCTGATATTTAAAAAAAAAAAGTTAACAGCATTGCAGAATTCCGACCTTGAACAGCAAGTACAAACTTATCTAGTTTGGTTTGTTTGATTCATGTAAGCAGATACTTGTTGTCACTTAAATTATATTATTGTTTCATTCGTTTTAAATTCTCAACTATCATTTTGGTTACAAAACTTTTATTAGACACTAAACGTACTATATAATTCATTTATATAATTTATTTATATTTATAATAATAATAATAATAATAATAATTCATTCCTTTGGCTTTGTACTTGTTTTTTTTCTGCACAATGACGATAAACTTGAATCTAATCTAATAATGAAAATTATAATATTAGGGCGGCGCGGTGGCTTAGTGGTTAGTACGTTCGCCTCTCAGCGCTAGGGATTCCCGGTTTGAATCCCCATCTGGGTGGAGTTTCCATGTTCTCCCCGTGTCCGCGTTGGTTTCCTCCAGGTTCTCCGGTTTCCCACAGTCCAAAAACATGGATCAAGTCAATGGAGTTCTCCAAATTGCCCCATATAGAGTGTGTCTGTGTGAGTGAGTGAGTGTGTGGCCATCGATAGATTGGCGCCCTGTCCTGGGTGTATCTGCCCAGCGCCCGAAACGTTCTCCCCTGGATGGGCATGGGGAGCCTCCCCGCGACCCTAATATAGGATAAAGTGGAAGATAATGGATGGATGGATTATAATATTAATAATAAATACAGGCGGCACTGTGCTTAATGGTTAGAATATCTGCCTCTCAGCGGGCGGAGTGGAGTTTCCCATGTTCTCCCTGTGTTTGCGCGGGTTTCCTGCTGGTTTTCCAGTTTCCTCCTACAATACAAAAACAAGGATGGATTCAAGGTAAATTGAATGCGGTAAATTGCCCTATAAAGTGTGTGTGAGTGTGTGATTCCAAACGCCCAAAATGTTTCCCCCCATCGACCCTAGTAGAGGATTAAACGGAACATACAATATAAAATGTTTTTTTTTCTAATTTATTTTCATAAAGCATTTTATTTAAACAGCTATAGCCATCCATGCAAATATTAATCCAAAAAAATATTGCTCGTACCAGACTGGCTCGATGGGCTACAAGAGCAGAAACATCAGTCAGTTTTATTATACTGTTGACTTCCTAATAAAGTGATTGATTTTTGTGAATCCATAATTTATTTGTTTAAAGTTTGTTTTAAGTGTATAAGTTTCAATTATAGACATGTTTATCATCCTTTATGTCTTGCAGCACAGACATTGGCATTTGGTTGCGGGGCAGCTTTGGTCTCTGACACTGAATGAATGGACGCACATAGATGGTAGACGCCCTTGCTGAAGTTAAGCAGGTGAAGGCGGGCACTTCCACAGCTTCTCCACCCCTTCCTCATCGACTGATGAACTACCTGTGAGCATTCCACTCACAGTCTTAGTGCCTGATCTGATGCAAACAGCCTGAATAGAGCTACATATATGCTTTACTTTCCAGTCTGATAAGCAGACAACTTATACTGCTCAGCTACTCAGCCTCTTTTTATAAAGGACTACAAATGTTTAACAGGACTTCAACTACATTTTATGCTTTGTTCTGTCAATCTTCTTCATGCCTGCTGCTTTAACATAAAGATATTTGTTGTATTTTCGTGTACAATCACAACAAGGCTCAATGCATTGCTGAGTGATAAACATGGCACAGTGAAGCTAAAGCTGATAGCACATGAATAGAGCACCAGAAAAACTTGTGCCAATGCTCTTCCTGACGACACAGGACAGTTTAATCACTGTCTTTAGTGATTTAGTACATCGTCAGCTCTAATCCTAATGATGGTCACTGAATGGGATAATAAAATGAAAAAATCCACACACCAAATAAAACAGCTTAGGTTTTAAAAATGTATCAGGATTGAACCCTGACAGATTTACCTAAGAATATCAATCACAGGCACTAGACTTCAGGAGAAAAAGGAAATCAATTCCTCACAAGGTGATAGTCAGGGTTTTTTATTTTCATTATGAAGCTTAGTTGACTTTGTTTTTATCTGTCTAAATTAACATTGTCTTTAAATCCTTAAAAATGGATTTCAGTTATTAGGTGTTCTGAGAAGGTTACTTGAAGAGAAATGAGACTTACTAACTGGCTGTATAAAGGATGACTGGCAGAGCAGTAGGTCTTTTCTTACTGCACTGTCTTCAGTTATCTATTCACAACTACATTCTTTGTTTGTTTTTTTAGATTGGAAACTGTTCAGGGACTGCATATGTATTTTACATCATCTGTAGGTCAAACAGCGTGTGCTTGCGTTTCCGTCATGTGTGTCCGATGGCATAAAGAAAGTCATAATTCTAAAGCAGACAGAACATGGTGGCATTTCGGCCAGGTTACTGACGTGAACAACCTTAAGTACAGATTTAAGAATACCAGATGGTCATTGCCTAAGATTAGGATTTCTCTATGAAAAAAAAACAATTTGTTAGATGAGTGTAACCTAGACACGATGATTTAAAGAAGCCACGTCAGTTGTGATGTCAAGAAGGTTGATCTCTGAGACGTATGATGCCTTGAAGGAGGATGATTGTCAGATTCTGTAGGCTTAAAATAACTCAGGGTATAAGGGGCTTGGATTAATCACTGTCTGTGACAAATGTGTTTTTAGGAGTGCTACAAGATGGTTCTACAGCCACAAGAGAAAGAATTAACACTGTTTATTCAAATTCAAACATGGTTAAAATGTCATTGTGTTGTTTTAGCCTTAATGCTATTTTGGAAATCACCTTTAATGTTCAGCCTTTTACAGACAAATTTTTACTGTGTTTGTCTCCCATTCGTAATAATTAAGAGTATTGTGGTAGGATCGCCGTGGCGCAGGGGAAAAGGCGGAGCTGTCGTGATAGACTTTGATTTCGCAAATGTAATAGAGGTGGAGGACCCGAGACAAGGGTTCACACCAATGAAAAGCGACCCAACACGACTACATCAAAGAATACTGAGCTTTTGCGGTCATTTTCTCGGTAGCCATGCTGAGTCCTCCATCATACTCCCTCGTAGTCGATGGAATCTGACTTCCAATGGCATATTATGTCACAGCTTATAAAGGTGTACACGTCATCAGGTCGATCAGCGTCAGGTGTGCTATTCAATACCTGATCAAGCGTCGGCTCCGCCTCTCCTCCCCCACTGTCACAAGTATACATGCAAATCCATGATTGCATGTCATGGTTTGCTTTTAAAAAAATCACTTTTAAACTTTAGATATAAAACTACCAAAACATCTTTTATTTGCCACACATTTTGTAACAAAGCAGTTTTGGCTGTGATTGGGATGTAATGTCCGCTGCAACTCTCAACCCTGAAAGCTAACATGAGGAATGATCTTGCACATTTCAGGCTTTATTTCTTGTTATTTACCACTAAAGGAAGGACTTTTATTTATTGTCTCTCGAACCTTTTGAAGTTGTCATTTTGTTTTTGATATTTGTTGCTTTTCACGTTGCCACTGTGAAAATGGGTCAGTCTGAAGATTTGTTTAAATGCTGAGACTGCAATACTTGAACTATTAACTGCTGAGAGTTTGCTGTATTGTGAGAATGGTAATGCATAGGTTATGTTATCACCAGTTGTCGGTCTTGCCATCACATTTGACTTTTATTTTAGTTTTATAGTTATTAATTTAATATTCCATAATATAACAGCTATATGATGAATTATTGATGTTTCACTGGTCTTATTGTATTTTTACGATTATCGTTATTATCTTTAAGTCTTGTTCTTGTCATTTTATTAAGTTTTGTTAACTAGTATGTTGATTTTTATTCCTGTTTAATTTTTGTGTTTTTTGATGAATGAATTAAGCCAGCTCTTGGTCCTGCTATGATGCTTTTCTTTTGTCTGAATACCATTTTCCTTTTTGCACTGACTGGCTCAGCCTAAAAGCCTTCTGTCCCAGTTATATACCTGATGCAATGGCTATCTAAATGATAATCAATAAATGGATATGGAACATGTAATGCTGAATCATTAATTACCAGTTGTAGTTGGAATCAATTCTTGAATATCTATTTGTGATTTGTGTGTGCACTGTAAGAGAACTCTTTTCTCCCAGCATCTTGTTCATTGATTTATATTGCTTATGTTTACAAGAAAGAAAAGCTCATAAACAAGTGTTTCATAAAGTTTATTTATATATATATATATATATATATATATATATATATATATATATAAACTTTATGAACCACTTGCTTATTATTATATATATATATATATATATATATATATATATATATATATATATATATATATATATATATATGTATATAATATAAAAATATATATAATATAAAAATAAACATGGTTCATTTAAAAATTTAAAACTTTTTCAATTTCATAAACAACACTATGTTTCTTACTACATTGTGATATAACACATCACAAAACTACAATTTGATAAAAAATAAAATACAATTGAAAATTCATAGTGCAATATCTAAATTATCAGTGTGTAAGCAGCATTTAAATATACATCACATACATCACTGTGAAATGCTATTGCAAATACTGTCCTGAAGCCAGTTCATAAAATACATTTTATTTAGTTTATTAAATAATTATTTTATCAGTCCTAACAATAGATGAAGATCAATTTAAATGAGTGTGAAGCTAATATTATACATGGTCATTCATTTATTTTAAAAGTATCAAACATTATTTTAAACATTACAAATTTTTTTCAGTAATTAGTTATTAGTGGCAATAAAGTTGTGTTTTCAGTGACTGGAATAACAATGTAATTTTGCATCTTGTTTTATTTACAGAGCAGGTTAAAACATACATATTCTAAATACATAGAGAAATAAAACATCCTGACGCTCATCAGGCTGATAAAAAGGTTGATTCCACCAATGTAAAAAATGTACAAATAATTAAATAAAAAAAAACTAACATATTTATACTTTCCTGTAATGTTCAACCAACAAAGAGCATTGTGAGTTTAATATAAAAGATTATTTTCTTTTGTTGTTTTCTCTTGTCAGTGTGCATATTTAAAAACTCCATAATTTGTCTAGATGTGGAACCACAATCAGAGCGTGCAATCCATATGCAATTCAGTCAAAAATTTTGGATGAAATATGTAATATGCTATCCAAACCATTACATAAAAATATGTATTTAGGTAAGAAACATACTTTTTTTTATCTATATCCACCAATCTGCAATAATAAAATCTTGATTTGATATTCATAGACTCATTTAATGAGCTCTACTTACTATAGAGATAAAATTTGTTGGATTCAAGGTTAGTTTAATTATCTATATTCCCCTAAATTGTGTGTGTCTGCGTGAGTGACTGAGTGTGTGCTCAGCAATAGATTTGCGCCCTCTCCTGTGTGTATCTGCCCAGCACCTGAAATATTGTCCCCTGGACGGGTATGGACAACCCCCCCCCCCCCCCCCCCCCCCCCCCCCCCAGCGACCCTAGTAAAGAATTAGGCAAAAGATACTGACTGAAGGCACGATGGCTTCGTGGTTAGCACGTTTGCCTCTCAGCACTAGGGATTCCCAGTTCGAATCCCCATCTGGGTGGAGTTTCCATGTTCTCCCCATGTCCGCATGGGTTTCCTCCGTGTTCTCCGGTTTCCTCCCACAGTCCAAAAACATGGATCAAGTCAATTGAGTTCTCCAAATTGCCCCATATAGAGTGTGTTAGAGTGTGCCCAGTGATAGATTGGTGCCCTGTCCTGGGTGTATCTGCCCAGCGCCCAAAACGTTCTCCTCTGGATGGGCATGGGGAACACCCCCGCGACCCTAATGTAGGATGAAGCGGAAAATAATAGATGGATAGATACTGACTGAATGAATTAATGAATGAATGTTTCTCTGCAGACATTTTTACTCATTAATTTATTATCTTCCTCTATGAGGGTTGTGGAAGTGTTCCCCATGTCTATCGCTGGGCACACACTCACTCACTCACCTAGACAGACACAGACTCTATTGGGGAAATTTAGAGAAGTAAATTCACCTCCTTTTTTGGACTGTGTGGGATAACTGGAGAACCCGGAGGAAACCCACACAGACATGGGGAGAATATGGAATCTCCACACAAATTGGGATTTAAAATTGGATCCCCAGCGCTCAGAAGTGAATGTGCTAACCACTAAGCCACCGTGCCATCTGACACTTTTACTGTTTACTTGTTAGGACCAAGACAGTGATCTTGTTTGTGCAAGTCAAAAATTTTAGCTCAACTATGTGTGATTTTAGTTGGTGGACTATTCCAAATACAGTGATACTGAGGTGTTCAAAAATTCTGGTAGAACAAAAAATGTTTGCAGAAAATAGATGAACTACAGTCTGTAATTATGGAGCTACAAATTATGGTATGTTGACCTAATAAATTGGACAATGAATGTTGAAATGAAGTAGATAATTGAAGTATGTATTACTTTAAAGCAAGATATGTTAGATTGAAGCTTAGAATCTCATTTGTATTGTTCACATTAGCACACATGATGGGTGGAGTATTTATTAGTCATTATCTGGGAGAGGACTGGTGCTGGGCGTAGATGTAGGGCCACGTGGTGTACATCGCATGGATCCTGTAGTGATAATACATTGCAACGGCCACAGGACAATCACTGCCAGGAGCACCATGACAGCGAGGAACAGCAATAGCTTTTTCCAGTCAGTTAGTCTCTCCAATAGGCTCATTCTAGACCGAGTCTGAGAGGGTGGGACAGAACTATGACCACTGGCACCAATGTTTATGCAAATGCAGAAGGCAGGCATACCCATTGTGAGTGGACGCTTGTAGCACAGCTTGTTACCTTCAAGCCACACAGGCTCCTCTTGTTGCTGATGCTTGGGAAGATGACATAGAACTTCCCGGCTGGTTGCTAGGGCTGGTGGGCCATTTTTGGGGATAGGCGTCAGGTGGCGACAAAATGGGCACGAGATTTTGTCTTCCTGTGGGTCCATAGAAATGGCCATGAGGCGCGAGAGGCACTCCAAGCAGAAGGTGTGCGTGCAGTCCAGCTGCTTAGGAGTTTTAAAAACGTTGTCATAAGTGTTGAAGCAGATGGAGCACTGCAGCTCAGGAGTTTTTTCCACTTCGGCCTCCAGAGCCATCTGAGTATGCCACACAGCTGGTCCAGACTCCATCTTATAGGCACATCCCATGTATTACTTCCTTTGACTTTGTAACTGTTTAACTAAAATGAGAGAAAAGTTCAGCTTTGACAAGAGTTATCAACTAATTTGCAAAATATTACATTCTGGAGAGGAATATAATATGGTTATGTTATGTCATCTTATTATTTGTTGTGGTTGTGGAGGGTGGTTCCTTATGCCAATCCAGGGGAGAATGTTTTGGGCGCCGGACATAAACCCAGGAGAGTGCGCCAATCCATTGGCAAGCACACACACACAAAACAAAAGTTTTGAATAAAATATGTTATATGTTATCCAAACCATTACATAAAATATGTATTTAGGTAAGAAATTTACTTTTTGTTATCTGTATCCACAAGTTAGCCACAATAATAAAGCCACCTTGTTCTAAATTGCCCCATATAGTGTGTGTGTGTGTGTGTGTGTGTGTGTGTGTGTGTGTGTGTGTGTGTATATTTGTGTGTGTGTAAGTAAGTATATACTCAATGATAGATTGGCGCGCTGTCCTGTGTGTATCTGCCCAGCGATTGAAATTTTCTTCCCTGAATGGGCATAGGGACCCCAATAGGCTCATTCTACATTCTACATAGGCACATTCACACTAAATGTGAGAGGGTGGGCCAAAACCATGACCACTGGCACCAATGTTTATGCTAATGCAGAAGGCGGGCATACCAATTTAGAGCAGCCAATTTACCTTGCATTTTATGTTTTTTGACTGTGAGAGAAAATGGAAGAGCCTGGAGTTCCATGTGGAGAACATGGAAACTCCACTCAGATCGGTATTTGAACCAGATGAGTTTTCTCTGGATTTAAGGTAAATCAGCTTCTCTGTATTGCCCCTATAAAGTGTGTGTGTACGTGTCTGTGTAAGTGTGTTGTACTCTGTCCTGGGGTCATCAGTCCTCAGTGTAGCGCCTGTCATGTCTGAGATGAGATTATTATTATTAAAATTATTAACAATGTGTAAGCCTAATGACTGACATTTTATGTACACCTATTTCCCTAAAGCTATGTTGTTGTGGCATTGTCATTTACTGAAACCTATCCATTCTCATTCATTCATTCATTATCTCCCGCTTTATCCTCTACTAGGGTCGTGGTGGGGTTCCCCATGCCCATCCAGGGGAGAACGTTTCAGGCGCTGGGCAGATAGACCCAGGACAGGGCGCCAATCCATCGCTGGGCACACACTCACTCACACAGACACACACTATATGGGGCAATTTTGAGAATTCAATTGACTTGATCCATGTTTTTGGACTGTGGGAGGAAACCGGAGAAACTCGGAGGAAACCCACGGGGAGAACATAGAAACGCCACCCAGATGGGGATTCGAACCGGGAATCCCTAGCGCTGAGAGGCGGACGTGCTAACCACTAAGCCACCTATTCATTCCCATTTAAATTTTAAAACTATTAATACACGCTATGAATGTTTATTAAAAAAATATTCTGAAGAGAACGATAACACTGAACTGACATAATGAAATATACCTACAATAAAAACATGCTGAAAATTAAATTACCAATTTAAACTTTAAGAACACTGAACCATGTCATGATAAAATCTTGGCCGTGATGGGAATGTGTAGGGCCGAGGTTCATGTGTATTATTTTATAATTATTAAATATAGAACCGGGCGGCACGGTTGCTTAGTGGTTAGCTCGTTCGCCTCTCAGCACAAGGGATTCCCGGTTCGAATCCCAATCTGGGTGGAGTTTCCATGTTATCCCCGTGTCTGCGTTTCCTCCGGGTTCTCCGGTTTCCTCCCACAGTCCAAAAACATGGATCAAGTCAATTGAGTTCTCAATTAGAGGGTATATGCGTGCGTGTCTGTGTGAGTGAGTGTGTGCCCAGCGATAGATTGGCGCCCTGTCCTGGGTGTATCTGCCCAGCGCCCGAAACCTTCTCCCCTGGATGGGCATGGGGAACCCCACCGCGACCCTAATGTAGGATAAAGTGGAAGATAATGAATGAATGAATGAATTATACAGCTGCTGGTTGCCCTAAATTTCCCTTCGGGATAAGTAAAGAATGTGTGTGAGTGTGTGTGTGTGTGTGTGTGTGTGTGTGTGTATGGATGGATGTATGTATGTATCTACCTATCTCTCTAAAGTAGTTGTAATATCCATCCATCCATTATCTTCTGGGTTCCCCATGCCCATCCAGGGGAGAACGTTTCAGGCGCAGGGCAAATACACTCACTCACACAGACACGCTCTATAATGGGGTAATTAGGAGAATTCAAATGACCGTGATCCATGTTTTTGGACTGTGGGAGGAAAGCAGAGGACCCGGAGGAAACTCACGCGGACACAGGGAGAACATGGAAACTCCACCCAGATTGGGATTTGAACCGAGAATCACTAGTGCTGAGAGGCGAACATGCTAATCACTAAGACACCGTATCGCCATATTTGTAATATATGAATGAATTCAATGGTATTATTTCTGATCAAATACCCAATCACTTACAGTCATTGAAGTGTTTATTTTTGTATTCCCAAACACTTTAAATGTGTATATTTATTGTACACTGTACTTCTCATCCAGAATATAAGGCTGAAAAGGGTTTTAAAAAAGCTGTTGTTCAGCAATAAACTGACATTTCTATTACAGGCATCACCCTGCACAGAGGGCCCACTACACTCCCCCATTCATCCACCACTTCAGTATCAGTAGGAAAAAAATTCAGTTGTGGGAGGTATTGCTGTCGTAGCATGTATACAATCTTTTATCCCACACTTCATGTCAGGGCTTCTGCAGTCAAAACCTGTGCTTATTTATCATCCTGTAACTAAATACAAAACATAGCATTGCATAATATTCTCCAACTCACCTGACATAAATGTCTTAGGAATGAATATAGGAGGAAACTGAAGCAGAACTGAACCCACACAAATACTTAATATAACACACACTCAATAATAAATAAGAGTTTAGCTGCATGTCAGTTGTAGCTGATATTATACTTTTTAGTTCCATATACAAACACAGGTCTGTGTACATACAATGTCCACAGAAAAAGTGCCCAGAAAAACAAGTTATTTATTAAAGTAGCTTTCTAAGCATGACCACCCTTTAAAATACTTCTTTTTTCAAAAAATAGTGCTTTCATAATCACTTTAAATACCAATCAGACTGCAGTAATAATTGTTTTTAAGTATTTGGGCAGCTATAAAAATGAACAATATTACAATTAGATACTATAATAATATTTATTAGATACTATTACTTGTTTTACGGCACTGTGTTTGTGTCACAAGTCAGTCTTTTAAACATTTGATTGTTTCATTTAATTTAATTTTAATTTATTTATTGACAAATGAACGAATTTGATTAAATGGATTTTCAAAGTAGGCGGCACGGTGGCTAAGTGGTTAGCACGTTTGCCTCTCAGCGCTAGGGATTCCCGGTTCGAATCCCCATCTGGGTGGAGTTTCCATGTTCTCCATGTGTCCACGTGGGTTTCCTCCAAGTTCTCTGGTTTCCTCCCACAGTTCAACAACATGGATCAAGTCAATTAAGTTCTCCAAATTGCCCCATATAGAGTGTGTATGTGTCCTGGGTGTATCTGCCCAGCGCCCGAAACGTTCTCCCCGGATGGGCATGGGGAACTCCCCCACGATCCTAATATAGGATAAAGCGGAAGATAATGAATGGATGGATGGATATTCAAAGTATATCCATAATATGTCTTAATTAAATAAAAACAGTTTGTTTATTAATACATTATCTTCTACTTAATGCTCTACTAGGGTCATAATAGAGTTCCCCATGCCCATCCTAGGGGGAACGCTTCGGGCGTTGGGCAGATACACCCAGGACAGGATGCCAATCTATCACTAGCCACACACTCACACTATAAAACATGTAATTTAGGTAGGCAATTTAGAGCAGCCAATTAACCTTGAATCCAAGTTTTTGGGCTGTAATAGGAAACTGTAGGACATAGAGGCAACCCATGGTTGGAAAATGGAAATGCCGCTTAGATTGGTATTTGAACTACATAAGTTTTTTCTGGATTCAAGATTAATTGGCTACTCTGAATTGCCCTTACAAAGTGTGTGTATGTATCTGTATGAATGAGTGTGTGGGTCTCTGTCCTGGGTGCATTCTCCTCTGGATGTGCAGGTGGAAACTTCCCCCAACCATTATTTTAAGTGGAAGCTAATGAGATGAGATTATTATTATTAATATTATGCTCACTGCCAAAGTGTGAGCCTAATGCATACCTCTAACTAATGTGTTATGTACATCTACTCTTGTGGCATTGTTACTAACTGAAACCTATGCTTTCCAGTCTTTTAAAACTTTTACTTGTGTTTATTTACTGACAAAGGACTGAATTTGATTAAACTGATTTTTTATCAATTGATATACAGTGGGGGAAAAAGTCAGTCACCAATTGTGCAAGTTCTCCCACTTAAAAAGATGAGAGAGGCCTGTAATTGACATCATAGGTAGACCTCAACTATGAGAGACAAAATGAGAAAAAAAAATCTGAAAATCACACTGTCTGATTTTTAAAGAATTTGTTTGCAATTAATGGTGAAAAATAAGTATTTGGTCATCTACAAACAAGCAAGATTTCTGGCTGTCACAGACCTGCAACTTTAAGCGGCTCCTCTGTCCTCCACTCATTACCTGAATTAATTGCAGCGGTTTGGACAGGGTAACAGTATAAAAGACACCTGCACACAACCTCAAACAGTCACACTCCAAACTCCACTATGGGGAAGACCAAAGGAGGACACCAGAAACTAAATTGTAGTCTTGATCTTAATCTTGCAGTGCCAGGCGTGTCCCCCTGCTTAAGCCAATACATATTCGGGCATGCCTGAAGTTTGCTACGGAGCATTTGGATGTTCCGAAAGAGTATTGGGAATATGTCTTATGGTCAGATGAAACCAAAGTAGAACTGTTTGGTACAAACACAACTCGTTGTGTTTGGAGGAGAGTGAATGCTGAGTTGCATCCAAAAAACACCATGCCAACTGTGAAGCATAGGGATGGCAACATCATGCTTTGGGGCTGTTTCTCTGCAAAGGGACCAGGACGACTGGTTCGTGTACATGAAAAATGAATGGGGCCATGTAGTGTGAGATTTTGAGTGCAAACCTCCTTCCATCAGCAAGGGCATTGAAGATGAAATGTGGCTGGGTCTTTCAGCATGACATTGATCCCAAGCACACTGCCAGGGCAACAAAGGAGTGGCTTCGTAAGAAGCATTTCAAGGTTCTGGAGTAGCCTAGCCAGTCTCCAGATCTCAACTCCATAGAAAACCTTTGGAGGAAGTCCGTGTTTCCCGCTGACAGCCTCAAAACATCACTGCTCTAGAGGAGATCTGCATGAAGGGATGGCCCAACATACCAGCAATGGTGTGTGCCAACCTTGTTAAGACTTACAGAAAACATTTGACCTCTGTCATTGCCAACAAAGGATATATAACAAAGTATTGAGATGGACTTTTGTTTTTGATCAAATACTTATTTTCCAGTATGCAAATAAATTCTTTAAAAATCAGACAATGTGATTTTTGTCCCTCACAGCTGAGGTCTACCTATAATGTCAATTACAGGCCTCTCTCATATTTTTAAGTGGGAGAAGTTGCATAATTGGTGACTGACTAAATACTTTTTCCCCCACTTTCCCCCAAGTATAAAAATAATATACTGTATGTACTAGGGTTCTCCATGAAAACGTTTCTATCGTTGGGCACACTCACTCAGATAGACACACACAGTAAGAGGCAATTTAGAGCATTTAATTTACCGTGATTTGTCTTTGGATTGTGGGGGCAAACCAGAGAACCTGGAGGAAACCCACACGGACACGGGGAGAACCTGGAACATCTCCACCCAGATTGGGATCCCCAGCACTGAGAAGCAAGCGTGCTAACCTCTAAGTCACCTTACCACCCAAATAAAAATTTGTTTCGTGTCGTATTTAACCTATATGCATATTCTGCTCAACCAAAAACTGGCACTGTTTACAATTTGTTTTGGTTTGTTTAATGTGTGTTTATGTGCAATATGTTATTGATAAGGACTACATAATAGCGTAATGTTTAAATGGTTTAACTAATGGTAAGATGACATTAAAGGACTGCAGCATTTATTTAAAAAAAATTCAAAAAGATTAAAGAGCATAAAGCTTGATATAGCATAACCTAAATTAGCAGAAGTGATACACAACACGTTAGAAATTCCTAAAGAATTAGGGTTAAAGATAGAGTTACATATCAGTGTGTTCTGTTGCTGATTAGGGATGAGATTTTGAAAGCAGATGGTCTATTCACACAGACCTGCAGGGTTTGTGGGGATCTGTATGTCTGTCTGTCTGTGTGCCCTTCTTCGTCTCCCTGCAGTGCACAATGCTTCTGTTTGTTCTCCCTCTTAAAAGTCTCCCCTGGCATTCCTGGTGCCCAGGCAAACTTCAGCCTAGTCTCTCAGCATGGTGACAGCTGCAAATTGGAGGCAGTTTCTCTAAGCGCACCTGCAGTGCAGCTTTTTACCTTTTTGTCTTATACTACACATTACTTTGGGTCTCTTATTGAAGAAAAAAAAACCCGGAAGAAAAAAAAAATCTCTTTTAAGACTTGACTCATGGTGGTAATAAAAATGCCAAGTTAGTAGTCCTGGGAGATAATGTTGTTACACAGATAAGTATATTTAGTGTGTGTTCTAAATTATTAACCTTTCTTTGTTCAAACGTTTAGATTGGTTTGATTTGCCTATCAATTGAAAATATTATTTAGTAAAAAGTCAGTAAATATAAAAAAAGAAAACATTTTTAATGTGAGACAGATTCATTTTATGTCTTAAACAATTATTTTCTACACATCTTACTGTACAGGCAAAGTGTATAATATGGTTATACAGCATGTGTGACTGTAACCAACACCAACGATCAGTTCATCTGTTCTAACGGCCGCCTAACAACATGTTGGACTAGTTTGGCAACATATCCAGTGCCGGTAGGTTCATATACCGGTCTATTGTTTTCTTTGTAACACCTTGATCTTCAGTAGAACATATGCGGCATGTCTGTAGACACACTCACCCACTTGTGCTGTGATGACCTCTTGTCCTAACTTGTCCTAGGCTCGTCCAGCGTGTGATCACATTGTGGAGTTGCTACAGGTGGAACAGAAGTGCAGTGCCCTCTCTGTGATCAGCACCGGCCTGGCCCCTGCTCTCACCTGCCTCACATTTCTCACTCGCTTTTTTCAGCACCGCTTGTCCAAATGACACTGAAGGGCAGGAACAATAATGCAGCCTTGAGGCAGGCTTAGGAAGGGGGAGGGCCAGGATGAAGAATGGGGAATATGTTCTAGTATAACATTTCCAGTCTTATATCTCTATCTCTACCTAATTTCAGCTCTCACATTGATCCGTTGCCCTTAATTCAACTTCTTTTCATGATTGACCTGCTGTTTGAGTAAAAAGAAATGTGTATATTAAAATGGAGATGTTGTTCTGTCTGTCTTTGATTACACAGGTGCAACCGTCTGTATGCAAACTACAGACTGGGAGTTGAGCACACTGCCTAAGCAAACAAGATCACAAATCTTTTTTCTAAAATGTGTATAGTACCTATGGAATATGCACCATAAAAACCAGGCATGTCGTAACACATTTAAATTGATGGAACTATTGCAACTTCTAACAACTGAACTCAATTTTATTTATAGAGCATTTTAAATGCAACGATAGCTGAAATAAAGTGCTATAGGTAACGATAAACACTTTAAAACCAGATCATAGAAACAATAAGACTGTAAAAACAAATAAAACAAGAGTAAAGTCTCATGTGTTGAAAGCCAGAGAATTTTTTTTTATTTCTAACACTTTTGTGCAAAGTTTCAAATAAGATTGTAAATGATAACATCACATTCGTGTTAAAAAGAAATTAAATTTGCTCAGGAAAGTTGGAGTTAATACATAATTTTAAAGATTAATGAAAGTTAAGCATTTTAATAAAAAGTAACTTTATCTTTTATTCTGTGCACGTTTATTTCTTTATCTTAAAATCAGTTTATGCATTGAGATTCCTTCTCAGCAGCAATAAGGATCTATTCACTTGTTTTATAACAAGATAAATAAGAAACATTTACAAGTCGAATGACTGTATTTGCTTTGAATGTGAGTTGGTATGTAAAAAATACTGCCTGATCATATTAGTTATGATGCTTATTGAATACAGGAATTGAGGAAAGTAAGCACAAAGAGTTGGTCTAAAAGATCTTTGACAGGTAGAGAACAACCCTGGTGAGTCATATATTATTTATTCACTGGTGGGGGTAGGTGTAAAACCACTGGAAACATCAGTTAGTCAAATGAGGAAGCTAGTCAGCACATGTGCAGGAGAAAGAGATAAGGAAGACATAAGATTACAATGAGTATATGTCCTTCTGATAACAGACTCGAAAAAGACTTGTGTTATAAAGAAAGTTTTCCAACCTATTAACTAAAGTGAGTGTTTGAGGCCACACTGGTTATAACTTTATAGCATTTAAGATGATCCTGTCTTGATAGACTGAGAAAACCCTCAGTTTCAGGCACTCACCGTTCCTTTGTCTCATTTTACAAGAATGTGAAGTATTCCTTCTCCGATACTCTGAAAGCCATGCATGAGCTCACACACAAATGCTTATACCTGTGGAGCCATGAGAATAAAATAATAGTTCATTTTTATGAGAAAATGGCCCGGTAGGAGAATTCTTAAACATTGATAAGTAAAACATCTGAATAATTATAAATAATGTTGTGTGTTTTATGTTTTTGAGACTAATCACAATGACTAAAATGTGTCTTTGAAAGCAAAGGCCACACTTTAAGAACAAACCACTGAACTTTGCATAACCCCCTTCCACGTTCACCTGATGCAGACAAAAAGCAAAACAGCTGACACAAAAGAAATCTTCTCTATGATACAAACCAAGCCTTAGATATTGGGTTGAATCATTGAAAGTATGAAACTTGTAATTATGAAAGTCATAAATCTGTTTCAAAATGGAAGGTACATTAAAAAAACAATTACAGTCTTTATGTACTCATGACATGTGAGGTCTTTTAAACACCATTTTTCTCTGTTATTAAATTTGACCAATGTACCTATAAAAAAGGTTTTAAATAATAGAATAAAATGTTTGTCTTGTGCTGGACCAGGGCAAAACCTGAACCTAAAAAGTGAAGAAAGGTGGAAGGATTGCAATGTGTCTATTTTCTGCTTCCAAGCCACTGGCTTCCATCAAGTCTGCCAATATGTTCCTGACATCCCTCTCCAGTGTATATCCACAAGCACTAACTGCTGAAGATTTCTCTCATTCCTGTTTCATCCTTAGACATCTACACTGCAATTCCTATGCCTTTCCTGTCCTCACAATGCCTCCAGGATTCATTCACATATATAGACATAGAGAGGTACATAGATAGACACTTTATTACATGCCCATCCAGGAGAGAATGTTTTGAGCTCTGGACAGATACACCCAGGACAGGACGACAGTCTTTTGCTGGGCACACTCACTCACACAGACACCCACATATAAACACACACTATTTGGGGCAATTTCGAGCATCCAATTTACCTTGAATCCATATTTTTGAACTGTGGGAGGAAACAAGAAGACCAGGAGGAAACTCACATGGACACGGGGAGAACATGGAAACTCCACCCAGATTGGGATTTGAACCTGGAATCCCCAGCGCTGAGAGGCGAACGTGCTAACCACTAAGCCACCATGCCATTCACTTGATAAATCAGTTATACATAAAGTAGAAGACAGGAATACTGCTAACACTGAGCAAAATGAAAAAGTTTGAAGTCTATGCGAGCACCACAATATTAAAGGCCTTGATAAAGGCTAAAACGTTGCTGCCTTTGAGATAATTTCATACCCAGATGGGATGAGTAACCTTCACACTGTTAAAGAACTGGATGAAATAAAAAGGAAAAAATGGCAAATAAAATGGTGATGTAATGAGAGAGTGCTAGTGCTAGTAAGTGTGATGTGTACAGATGCTAAAAGATCATATGCTGACTTTTAATAAACTTTGAAAAAAAAATTTTTTCTTACTCATTTAAATGGCAGGTTTTATTAACATTTTATTTCCATTGGTGGTGGGTGGTTTCATTTTTTTGTGTTTTCAGCTTGATGTTTTTTCCCCTGCCCAGCGATAGACTGGCGCCCAGTCCTGGATGTATCTGCCCAGCGCCCGAAACGTTCTTCCCTGGATGGGCATGGGGAACCCCCCCCCCCCATGACCCTAATATAGGATAAAGCGAAAGATAATGGACGGATGGATGGATGGATGGAAAAGTTGTAGAAAATCACCATAAAATAGAGCAGGCAGGATGTAATTTTAAGAATCAGGTGAAAAAAAAAAACATAAATACGATTACAACATGTAGTGTGAGGACCATAATGTGATTTTATCTATTGGTTAAAAGCATGTTAATATTGTATCAGAATTTTAAATAAAGACCTGTTTAACAAGATATAGGTCATGTTATAGGAGGAAAGTCCATGACATGAACACCATGTATTGGTAGATAGTTTATCAGCAATGTTAAAGAAACGGTATCTAAGGAGGTGATCTATATAGCCCGACTGCAAGAATAAGGTCAAAGTCAGATATTATTGTGATGTAAAGGAAGAAGGAAGTTTTAAATGTGTAGATTTTGTCCTATGTTATACAAGTTTTTGCTTGCTTTGCATTAACTCTTGTGGTACTTAATTTTATTAAATGCCATTAACTGAAAAAACTATATATAATGTACATACAATATAATATACATAATTCTATATACATATGCTTTACATATTACTTTTTGCCAGATTTCCAACAAAGCCATTTCTGGTAGCAAATTTCTTGTTGTAATCAATAGCTTTCATGTCAGTATTAACATATAGACTACAAATTGCTCAAGGAGAAATGAGGCTTTATGAATTGAAATCACAGAACAAAGTGCAAGATAGAGGAGTATTTATATTAATTCAACATATACAGTACATCACATACAAATGTGCAAGCTAAATTTAAAATACCAAATAAATTAGATACTTACAAATTTAAAATTAGATACAGAGGCAAGAAATTTAAAATACATATAAAAATTGTAGGTTATTGCCACAGGCAAATTTAAACACTACATTTTGTAAATATTAAAAAATATTAAAGGTTCAAGAACACCAGCTTACCATGACCGGTTGCCAGTGCAATATGGTGCGGATAAACAAATACACACACAGTTGTAATTTAATCTTTAAAAATGATATATTATATATTATTATATATAGAATATTATATTATTCTACCATCTGCCACACAATGTTATAATGTTATTAATGTTATTAATTGAAAATGATTTACATTTTAAAATTTAATAGATATTACATACTGTGCATGGGGAACCCCACCGCGACCCTAGTAGAGGATAAAGCGGAAGATAATGGATGGATGGATTACATACTGTACACATGACAATTTTACTTTCATTTTACTTTTACTATGCCACTTTAGTTTTACTTTATTGCATATTTTGGGTACTTTAAGTTTAACTTTATTGTTATTGTTCATTTTTTATTTATAGTTTTGTATATGTAAACACGACTATTAGAGCATGTAATGGAGGGATTAATAAAGTATTCTGATTCTGATAAATGAGAAATCAGCTTTACGTTTGTGGAGGGAAGCTTGCACTTTTGGAGGAAATCCATGCAAAAACATGCAAACTCTACCTAGCATGGGCCTACCTGACACAGGACCGTCTTGATGTATGCGCACAATAAATCACAGTTACACTGTGTCATAGCTTATAATAAAATTATTTAAGTGACAGGGCAGCATGGTGGCTTAGTGGTTAGCATGTTTGCCTCTCAGCACTGGGTTTCCCAGTTCGAATTTGGGTGGAGTTTCCATGTTCTCCATTTGTCCGCATGAGTTTCTTTTTTTTCTTCCACAGTCCAAAAACATGAATCCGAGGTAAATTGAGTCCCCAAATTAGCCCATATAGAGTGTGTCTGTGTGAGTGAGTGTGTGCCCAGTGCTAAATTGGCGCCCTGTCCTGGCTGTATCTGCCCAGCGCCCGAAACATTCTTCCCTGTATAGACATAGGGAACCCCCCTGAGACCCTAGTAGAGAATATTAGCTGAAGATAATGATGGATGGATGGATTTATTTTACAGTATCTGTCATGGCATCTATATAGAGTTATGTATGTGATATTTTGTAGTGCAAATGTAGAATGTTATTGTGACCGAGAAACCATAATTAATCTCAGATATGTAAATGAAACGTGAAGCCAGGAAAGCAGGTGAATGTAATAGATCTCACCTGTGACTCCTCTCTGGGAAGGCTTAAGAAAATGGGAGAGATAGATACCACAGTTGCAGCACACAGAAGGATGCTGCTGAAAAGTTGTTTTTATTTTCATCGCTGTATTTGCAGTTCCAGTAGCTAGATCAAAATATTAAATAATTAGTAATTTTTTAGTCCTCATTGTGTCTGGACCTGCTAAGGTAAGTTCTTTAAAAAGTAAAGGTATACAGTGTATTTATACATTTATTTAGTTTAGATAAATTTCTCTACGAGAAAACTAAATGTGCTGGTATTATGGATTTGACGAGAATTTATACTTACAGTTTAGAAGCCACATTTGTGTCCATTTTAATGGACTGGTTACTCCATTTCAAGCTGGTTGCATAATACAGGAATACTGGCTGCAGAAAACACATATAGCTAAAAACATATTTTTTTATTTATTATTTATATCAAATATTATTTTCGTTTATTATTTAAACAATATTTCAGTACATAGTCTTTATAGGACCTATCATGCTGTTAAAAATGTGGTGTTGCAGGACCCAACTACCCAACCACTACCCTCGACTTCTGTCAATTACCTGAAGTGGTTTACTGCCCACTCTTACCTTCAGCAGGTCAGATATGATTTACTGTGCTCTGCTGCCATTTAGACAGCTGAGTGGTGGTCCTATTTCCTCTGCTGCCATTCCTGTCTCCATGTGCCTTGATGGGCATGGTGGGATAAATACAACAAAAACACAGCAAGTGTAGTGGTAGCTGTTCAATTTTCAAATATGCAGGAGGGATGTGTTTAATGCAGAAGTGCAATCCCATCTAACTAAAAAAAGTAATGTATGCAATGTTTTATAATAATAAATGTATGAAATGGGTGGCACAGTGGTTTAGTGATTAGCACGTTCACTTCTCAGCGCTGGATTCAGGTTCGGATCCCAATCTGGGTGGAGTTTCCATGTCCCCCCTCCCCCCTTGTCCACATGGGTTTCCTCCAGGTTCTCTGGTTCCCACAGTTCAAAATGATGGATTGAAGGTAAATTGAATGCTTTAAATTGCCCTATATAGTGTGTGTTTGTGTTTGTGTTTTTGTGTGTGTATGGCTGTGTGAGTGAGGGTTCCCAGCGATTGGTGTCCTGTCCCTGGGTGTATCTGCCCAGCACCTGCAACTTTCTCCTGGGGAACCCCATTAGTAGAGGATAAAGTGAAAGATAATTAATGAATGAATAAATTTAAATGTTTGCAAGTTAATATTATGAAATTTGTTATTAAACATTACATTTAATTTCAAGCATTTCTACTTGTTCTGGACCACAACACAGTTTTAATAATTCCCTATTTAATAATTTCTCATTTAAAACACTTTGAATTTGATATTTAACAATAAAACAATCAAACAATGTGAGGCTGGTAATAGGAAAAGTGCATCAAAGGTAATAAATGTTTTGTAGCAGGAGTTTGAGGACAACTGTTTTCTGTTATAACATTACAATGCCCCTACTGTATGAACTGTCTGAACTTCAATAAACTGGAAGTGGCATATAGTGGAAAAACCAGACTAGCCAGCCCAAACTGCCCCTTACTGCAATTTAAAACTTGAATAGAAACAATGAGTTTAACAAGAGTTTTATATGAGAAATCTCTAGTACCGGAGTTGACAGTGCTGGTTTACAATCCACAAACTATGCATATATCTGCAGTTTAATTATATACATTGTGTACAACCATAACAGTTGAAAAGTTGAGCAGATTATATTTTATTTTTTAATGAGAAAATATTTTATCACCATCAAGGTTATAATGCCATCCATTTCTACATAAAATAGCCAGTTAATTCAGAATGAAAGTAAAGAAAAGAAATATTTGGTGTCCAAAAAGGGCAAAAGCAATAGTGAAAAACAAAAATAACTTGAAAAACATTAATATTGAAAAACAAAAATTTACAATTGCCAAAAATCACAGTTATCTACGTTTAAATGTTATTTTCGTCAATTGTGTTCACAAAAATAATACTCATCAATCCTGAAAAAAAGGTCTAAACAACTTGTTGTTTTCTCAGTGAACAAAAACAATGCTGCACTTACAGCAAGATTTGAATATTTTATTTATATTAAAATAAATAGATAGAAAACACTGCAGTCAGGTTTTACAAATTGCATAAGTTACAAAAATGACTGCTTTATAAAAATGATTGCTTTAAATCTGAAATGTGATTTATAAACAGGTCCTTCTCACAGGAGGGCACGGTAGTGATTAGGGTGTTGGGCTATCAATCTGAAGGTTGGTGGTTCAAGTCCCAGGTCCACTGAAGTTACCAATGTGGGTACTTGAGCAAGGCCCTTAACCCTCATTGCATCTAGGGATGTTGTGATTAACCCTGTGCTCACCTTGTAAGTCGCTTTGGATAAAAGCATATGGTAAATGTAAACAACCACTGCTTATGGAATATACACAAAATCTTTTGTTCAGTTCGAATATTACACAAAAATGTTATAATTTATAAACTTTATGTCCAGTCTAGGAACAATTTATTTGTAAACAGTTCCAAAACTGTTAAAAACCCCATATACAGTTTTGGAAAAATCTTTTCTAAGTTTTAGGTTTACTTTACACTTTTATGTTTCTAGCACTCCTTCTTTTGGTATCAATTGTTCCTCCTCACCTGAATTTTAGAGCAGCAGCTGTGCACCTGCTTTGCCCAACCCCTTTTTACCCTATTGTTTAGGTTCTTAAATCTCCATATTATATGCTGCACTTCCTGCAAAAAACAGACCGCTCACCCAACTGTCATGTATGACCTCGGAATTTTCCCTTCCTCACAATGTACTGACAGTGAACTCTGAATTAGCTGAGGTTTTTTAGTAACAAATGTACTAACTCCCCCAATAAAAAGCATACTCTCTTTCCACCTCCAAAAAGCAACTAGTGGCAGAGGCTAGTAGTCAGGAGGCTTTAGTTAATGGGTTCATTTGTGTATTTAAATCCCCACGGCAGCTGGCTTTTTTTTTGCCCAAAAGGCCAGTGAGGAGTTACGTCCATGTATTGACCATAGATAACTTAATAAAGTCACCAAGTGTCACCCATTCAGTTTTCTGCTTATGCAAATTACCCTTAAACCCTGACAGAGACCACTGAGAAACAACTGGTGCTGCCCATTAAAAATCAATTCTGTGTGTAGTCTGCATGTCATCCCCCTGTGTGGATTTACTCTGGTATACTCATACAGTACATTCCAAAAAAATGTCACTAAGTAAATCAGAGATACTATATAATTGTTACACCCTGTGTTAATGAAAAAAAAAATTTAAGTCCATAAATATTAAGTCTTCATATAAACTTACATTAGCATGTAAATAACATACATCAATAACATATAAAGAATATCAAATACATATAATTATTTTCTATGTTGACATCTGACAAAATGATTTAAAAATACTGATGCAATAACTTCTGTAAAAACCTAATAATATCAATAATTTAATAAATGTATTCGAAGAATATATCAAATAAGAAAAGGCAAAAAATCAAAGTGTATTTTAAGCAATCATTTAAATTTTATCTTAGAGTTCGCATTCTGTTTTTAACATTTTACATGTTTACTATATACGAGGGTTGTACATTTAACATCTTTTCATTCATTCATTATCTTCCGCTTTATCCTCTATTAGGGTCGCGGTGGGGTTCCCCATGCCCATCCAGGGGAGAACATTTCGGGCGCTGGGCAGATACACCAGGACAGGGTGCCAATCCATCACTGCATTTAACAACTTAACAATAGTTTTAAGTTATACTCCGGCTGAATTAATCCACCTGTCAATAACTATTTTATGGCTAAAAAACCTTCTTCTTATGCAGAAATGCATTTTAAAGTTGGATCGTAGATATATAACTTGTTGTGATGAAAGCACAGCGACGCTGGGGGAAAAAGCGAAGCTGTTGGCTATGGACTAGGATTAGACATAACTAACGCATCTGACACGGCTCAACCCTATTTAAACAATATTTGAATGAACTTAATTAAAAATTGTAAGCCAGCTGTTTCCAATATCTATAGCTCTCATAATTCATTCATTCATTATCTCCCTCTTTATCCTCTATTAGGGTCGCGGTGGGGTTCCCCATGCCCATCCAGGGGAGAACGTCTCGGGCGCTGGGCAGATACACCCAGGACAGGGCACCAATCCATCGCTGGGCACACACTCACTCACACAGACACACTCTATATGGGGCAATTTTGAGAATTCAATTAACTTGATCCATGTTTTTGGACTGTGTAAGGAAACCGGAGAACCCGGAGGAAACCCATGTAAAGAACATGTAAACTCCACCCAGATGCGGATTCGAACAGGGAATCCCTAGCGCTGAGAGGCGAACGTGCTAACCACTAAGCCACTGTGCCGCCTTAGCTCTCATAATGTATTTTAAAATTAATAAAATGAATTTACTTGTAGAAAGTCTGCGTTAATGTAGACATGGAATGTGGGTGAAACCTAAAAATAAAAAAAGATGTAAAATACTAGCCTATACATATACAAGTGTACATATACTTGTGTATATAATTATTTACATTTTATGTTTACAATTATATGTTTACAACATTGAAATTTATATTTAATATTTATCTTGCATATATATATATATATATGGCCCAGTACCTTAGTGGTTAGCATGTTTGCCTCTCAGCACTAGGGATCCCGGTTCGAAACCCAATCTGGGTGGAGTTCCCATGTTCTCCCCGTGACCTTCCCCCCTGGACATTTGGTGGGCGGCGTGACGCCCCTGGGCTTCTGGAATGGGCACGCGCGCCGGCCAGGAACCTCGGCGGGCACAGCACGCTGGCAGGCCTCGCGGGCACGCACGGGTACATGATGGACCTCGGCGGGCACGCAAACGCTGCGCGGACCTCGGCGGGACGCAGGCTGCGCGACCTCGCGGGCACGTGCAGGCTGCGCGGACCTGGCGGCACGCGCGCTTGGCATGACCTCGGCCGGCACCTCCGTGCTCTCCCCTCCTGGACACAAAACATATAAACCCCCACCGAAACACGCCAACACAACGATACAACCAGATCGACCGTGGGACACGACAGTAAGACGACAAATAGGAGACGGGGACGACAAAACACTCGCCACGATCAGGCGGCGGCTCCGGTACCGCCGCCCCTCGCATCGCGACCCAGACGCGGCACTGACCGGCGCGGTACGCGTCACGTGACTGCCCCGCAGTCCATCGTCGCGCTACCGCGCTGCGCTGTGCGCGACCGCTCGGCTTCAGGCCACGCCGTCGCGGGGCGCTCTGCGTCTGAGTCTCGCCCCCGTGGGTTTAACAAACCGGACTGACCGATCCTCCGTCCAGAACTCCTCAGTGTTGCGGAGGGTGTGTACGGGCAGAATGTGCCATACGTTAAGGTTCGCCCGCCTCGCTCATCGTAAATCTGGACAATGTCCAGATTTTCCCTCTGCGCGATCGCCTCGAACCCTTGTACTCTCCACAACCATTCTCATCGAGTCGCTCCACTTCGCCATCGCGCTGTTTAGCCGTTCCCTTCCCCCGGCTATCCTGGAGGCGGGCTTCCGCTCACAGAGCACTCAGCAGGAACGAGCCTGCTCTTACCAGGCTATACGGCCCCCCCAAAAAAATTTAAATAGCCTACCTGGGCTCTGGACTCCCAAAACGATTTTGGCGCGTCTTTTCCTGTCACGGTGCCCACCTGTGATCTAGATGCGGCTTCGCAAATATCGCGCAGAGCCGCGGCGCTCTAACGCGCAGAATGAGCCAGTCACGCAGGTAGAACAAAGACCAGGAATCTTTAATCAAGTGGGCAACACATCAAACAGGCACATAAAGGACACCGTGACAAACATACAAAGACGCGCAACAAATACCTAAACCCCGGAACCTAAATACCTAACCTAAGACACCACGTGAACCCAACCAACCATGAACCCGCGACGCTAATTAACTCAAATACTACCACGAGACAGCTAATAACAGGGACAGACACAGAAACCAAAAACACCCACACACAAACGGCCGAGGGACGGGTGCCCTAGGCACCCGTTACAGAAATTGTGGGTGACACCTAAAAATAAAAAAGACATGTAAAATACTAATCCTATACATATACAAGTGTAACTAATCTTTTGTATATAATTATTTAAATTTTATTTTTACAATATATTGTTTACAAACATTGAATTTATATTTAATATTTTATCTGTGCATATATATATATTAATGGCCCAGTACCTTAGTGGGTAGCATGTTGCCCCTTCTCAGCACTAGGATCCCGGTTCAAACCAATCTGGGTGGAGGACTGCGTGGGTTTCCTCCGTTCCTCCGGGTTCTCCGGTTTCCTCCCACAGTACAAAAACATAGATCAAGTTCAATTGAATTCTCCAAATTACCCCATATAGAGTGTGTTTGTGTGTGTGTCTGTGTGAGTGAGTGTGTGCCCAGTGATTGATTGGCGCCCTGTGTTCTGCCCAGTGCCCGAAACGTTCTCCCCTGGATGGGCATATATATATCAAACTGCAATTTGAAATTGTACCACAGTTACTTTACAAATAAAATCTCAAGTTTATATAAATTTCTTGGTCTGTTTTTTTGGGAATTATTTTTTTGGCTACAGATTATAATAGACTTGTTGAATTTAAATGACAGCATGTAGAAACATAAAAACCATCAAATGACTTAATTGGGCATGCTTTAAAAACAGTCATTCAAACTAAAATACCAATGCAACCAGTTTTCTCAGAGTGCGAAAAAGACATAAGATTCAGCAATATCCAGAGCATAATACCTTAGGGGTTAGTGTCTTGGCTTATTATGCTAGGGGTTCCATCCCACTGTCTACCAAAGCTACATTGAGGGCTGGTGTGCAAGGTCCTTAACCTTCAACCATTGCTCCACGGGTGCTGTATTATTACTGACCCTGTGCTCTGACCCAAACCATCAGGTTGAGGTACTTGCTTTTGTGTAAAAGCGTTTGCAAAATGCACATTAAGGTTTTGTACGCTAAGCTATGTAACCTCTGCATTCATTCAAAAATTCTGTAATATGAATAGTGTCCATAGGGTGGTGCTATGATCTTTCTCAAATTTATTTCCATTTTTATGTAGACAGTTTGTACCAAAACCACATAAACCAAACTAATTTGACCCATCTAATTTAAAGCGTTCACAATAGGCCATTTAGGTTTTAATAAGGGGTAATGTTAGAAATGCAAAACGATTTCAAACAATCTGTTTGTCAACTCAGTTTTAGTCTGTTTTAATATGCATGAAGCAATAAACACTACAGTATAATTATTAATTGTATTTATTATATGTATATATATTTATGGTTTTAATTTAAGTTTTATTTCAATGTATTTCCTCCTACAGTCCAAAAACTTGGATTCAAGGAGACTTGGCAACTAAACTTGCCCCTATGTGGTGTGAATGTGTGTATGTCTGTTTGTGTGAGTCTGTGCCCAGCGATAGACTGATGCCCTGTCCTGAGTGTACCTGCCCAGCACCTAAAACATTCTCCCCTGGATGAGCATTGGACACCCCCCTCCCTTGATTAAGCAGAAGATAATGAGATGAGATAAGATAGGATGAGAACACTCAGTGCATTGACTGCAGATCAGGCCTTTTTGCTTCACATTAATGACTGATAGAATTTGTTACCATTTAGAAAAACATGCATGTTTGACATCAAACATGTTAAAACATAATATGTGTGAAAGTTTACTGCATTTAAGAGCATAGTTTTAAAATGCTTTACTTGTTGAGCAGTATGTTTGCTTTATGATGCACTTTCACAAGAATGTTGTGAATCCCCTTTTTAAGCTACAGTATATGTGAAACCCTCCGCAACCCTAATATAGGATAAAGCGGAAGATAATGGATGGATGGATTTTTGTCTCATTTGTTTTATTTTTATTCATTTGATTTATCTAATTCAAGTTGCTTTTAAATCACCTTTATGCAGAGATACAAAAACATTTTAAAGGACTTACAAACTATCAAGCATCACTGTATTTGGATTTGGATTTAGTTAATATTACCATAAACATTAACCAAAAAACTTGAGCTGCTAATCTAAAAATTTCCACACGGTGGCGGTAATGGCGTGCAGGAGTAAGCGCATATATTTTTTTACATATATTTTACATACACACACACACACACACACACACACACACACACACACACACACACATATATATATATATATATATATATATATATATATATATATATATATATATATATATATATATATATATATATATATATATGTATGTAAAAATATTTTTTTTAGAAAAAATACACCCAGGACAGGGTACCATTCTATCCTTGGCCACACTCACGCACACAAACACACACTATACATTCGATTTACCTTGAATCCATGGTTTTTGGGCTGTGGGAGGACACCAGAGAGACCACAGGAAAGGGGAAAACATGGGAACTCCACAGAGAGTGAGTTCCGAACTTGAATCCTGAACCTGAATCCCCAACCTGAGAGGCACATGTGCTAAGCACTGGGCTAAATTATATTCATCCATCCATGCCCATCCAGGGGCGAACATTTTGGCAGATACACCTAGGACAGATCTATTGATGGGCACACACTCACTCACACAAACACACACACACACACACACACACACACACACACACACACACACACACACACACACACACACACACACACACACACACACACACACACACTCTATGGGGCAATCTGGAGCATTCAATTTACCTTCATCCATGTTTTTGGGCTTTGATAGGTAACCCACATGGGCATGGGGAAATCATGGAAACTGGGATTCGAATATTGATCCCCATATTTGAGAGGCGAACCTGCTAACCACTAAGCCACTGTGTAGACCAGGCTAAATTATATTATTAAACGTTATTCATATGATTAACACCGAATATTATAAATATTGAATTATGTTCATGCCAGTACTTCTTACAGTGGGAAGGGACTGTGTCTCAAGGCAGGGGTATGATTTATTGTTGCAGTTAAAGGCTTTGTGCACACACTGGCATTGATTTACTCATTATCTAACAGGCCCACACACAGTTACCATGCAAAATGCAACAATAAACTTGTTAATGGTGACTAACTGCAAAAATATGCTCAAATGCAATGCATTGTGGAAATAGACAAATAAGCAGCTACTGAACCTCGCCCCAGAAGGTCTAAATATGGTCCAGACGCCACATCGCCCCCCCCCTAAGGTGCAACTAATCCTAATCACTTAACAATAAACCATCGACAAAGTCCTTAAGGTGGCAGCTCTTTGACATTGGCACGGGGGAATCAGTTTGCTCAGCTGGTGCTGAACTTGTTGGCACTAGTTGTCTTTTTGGTTCAGTAGTTTCAAACACCACAATACAGTCCCGATGGACAATAATGCGTCACAACAAATGGTTTCAGCCAGTGCCCACTTTGTCTTACCATGCTGAGAGCCACACTGTTGCCCCGATTTGGCACTGGCTTTTGCAAAGATTACATGTAAGACACCTGACACCGGTTATTCCCAATAATGATACAACAGGTATTTTTTCTCTTTTAGGCTGCTCCTTTTAAAAAATAGTTAAACTACTGTGGGTCTGTAAAGTAAGATATCTGCCCCCCTCTGATCTTGTTTTCCGATGTTTGGAATATTCTTGGTGCATAACTTGCTCGTTGGCGTCATTGCTTGCACTTCAACACTTTCTTATAGTTTTGTGGGTTGCAAGGTGTTTTTTACAGTGCATCTGTGCACCTTAACCCTGTCTGTACTTACCTGATGCTTGAGTATCTATTTAGATCAATTGAGCTAAACAACCATGGAGACATCTTTGCAACTGTGAAGAACCCCCCCACCAACAGGCCGTCACTTGCTCTATATAGGATGTGGGAGCTCAGTATTTAGGGTGTTGGGTTATCAATTGGAAGGTTGGGGGTTCAAATCCCATGTCCACTGAAGTTATCACTGTGGGTCCTTGAGCAAGGCCTTTATTTCTAATTGCTCCAGGGATGCTCGCTTTGTAAGTTGCTTTGGACAAAAGTTTTATTTTTACTGTTCTTAAGGTGGTTTTTTTTCATGGTACAAAACTGTGCTCCTTTAGGGCAATATTCTGTATTTTTCAATATTTTTATCACCTGTCTTTTTCCCTTCCCAGTGTATTCTTTCTGATCTTTCTCACTTTTGTATTTCTCCATTGCGGGATTACTAAAGAATCATCAATTAATCAATCAATCAATCAATCTACATAATTCTAACTGATCCTGTCTTGCCCATAAGGCTGCATACCTCCCAATAAATAATAAACATGTTTCTTCTCTTTCATAATGTAGCTTTATGAAAATCATAATGCTGGCTTTGCTCTCCTTCACTGCACTAGCTGTTCTGTGCTCCAATGCTTATTTAGCTAATTGCACTGCCTCCTGAGACTTCCACTTTCTCAATGCTTTGGTAATGGGGTAAGCTGCTTTAACTAGTCTATCTTTTAACCCCCATCAAAATTAACTCTCAAATTGCCTTTTAACACCTTTTAAATTCCTTAACTAAGGTTGTTAATGGTGGTTTTAGTATCCCTTTACCAGCCACATTACTTAAATAATGTGGTACTTCTAGCCATTTTCCTATCAACATGTTTATCAACAAATATAAAATTTGATCTATAGTATATATTATAGGCGGCACAGTGGCTTAGTGGTTAGCATGTTCGCCTCTCAGCACTAGGGATTCCCGGTTCGAATCCCCATCTGGGTGGAGTTTCCATGTTCTCCCCGTGTCTGCGTGGGTCTCCTCCGGGTTCTCTGGTTTCCTCCCACAGTCCAAAAACATGGATCAAGTCAATTGAGTCATATAGAGTGTGTGTGTCTGTGTGAGTGAGTGTGTGCCCAGCGATAGATTGGCGCCCTGTCCTGGGTGTATCTGCCCAGTGCCCGAAACGTTCTCCACTGGATGGGCATGGGGAACCCCCCCGCAACCCTAATATAGGATAAAGTGGAAGATAATGAATGAATGAATGAATGAGGGGGCACTCTATAGGTGGCAATTTGGAGAACTCAATTGACTTGATCCATGTTTTTGGACTGTGGGAGGAAACCGGAGAACCCGGAGGAAACCCACGCGGACACGGGGAGAACATGGAAACTCCACCCAGATGGGGATTCAAACCGGGAATCCCTAGTCCTGAGAGGCGAACGTGCTAACCACTAAGCCACCGTGCTGCCCTGAATGAGTATATATTATATAATATTATATACTACATACTAGTATATATATTATAGTATATTTAGTATATCACTGTGATAGGCAGACAAACTACATTCAAATTGTGTTATTAAGTCAGAAATCTGCTTGCTGTTGTAAAATGCAGGTGTATGGCCAGCAATGGAGGTTTGCTCTATTCATAACAGCAGCCTGATAAATAAGAGGGATGTCAACCATCTCACTTTTTGTTAAAAAAAACTTGCACCCCAATTGTTATGGATGCTAAACAAGGCTCATTAGACGTCAAACTGTTTAAACTATTTCAGGGTTGAAAAATCCAGTTGTCAACAGTGTGGTGCTAGGGGGACCTTTCCAAAAAACCAGTGTTGCTAAGCTGTGAGTTTTAAACTTACAAGATATAAGGCAGGGCACTTTTTTATCTTCATTATGCATGAGCATTTTTCCCTGGTCCTACCATGATTTCAAGCTCAGAGCATCTATTTGCTTAGTCTTTTTTAGAATTTAAGGATTCAAGGATTCAAGGATTTTTACTGTCACATCACCTTGTACAGGTATACAAGTGAGTGCAAAGCTTAGGTGCAGGTACCCACTACTGTGCAAATAGCAATATTTACAAGAATAAAAAAAAATTAAAATTAATATATCTAAAGAACAATGGAATTAAATAAAATGAAATAGAAATAGGATATGGGAGGACTTAGTGGCTTAGTGGTTAGCACGTTCAGCTCAGTGCTAGGGATTCCTGGTTCAAATCCCCATCTGGGTGGAGTTTCCATGTTCTTCCCATGTCCGCGTGGGTTTCTTCCGGGTTCTCCGATTTCCTTCCACAATCCAAAAACATGGATCAAGGTCAATTGAATTCTCCAAATTGCCCCATATAGAGTGTGTTTGTGTGAGTGAGTGTGTGCCCAGCGATAGATTGGCACCCTGTCCTGGGTGTATCTGCCCAGCGCCAGAAACATTTTCCCCTAGATGGGCATGGGGAACCCCTCCCGTGAACCTAGTAAAGGATAAAGCGGAAGATAATGGATGGATAGATGGATATTGGAACGTCCAAGGATTTATGGGAAAATTAGATGGTGCCATAAAAAGTGCAAAGTGCAGAGAGTTTATGTAAGATGGCAGTGGCGTGAGTTAAGCAGTACACTGTTTTTCTGGCCGTTCCACAGCCTGGTTGCCTGGGGGAAGAAGCTGACCAGTCTGTCAAAGCATTTGCTTGTGATAGAGGTAAGGGCAACAGGTATCCAGTCATTCAGACAGGTAGTGCTGGAAGTCTTTGGAACTAGTTTTAAAGCATGCAGGCACAACCGATAGAGAGAGTGAGATGTTATAAATGTCTGCATAAACACCTGCTAATTCCTTATAGCAGATTTTAATTTATCAACATTAGACAATCTGCATACAAAAAATGTGGTTGGGTGAGGCAGACTAACATCACATATTCACTATGTTAAAGTTTTCTAAATTTGGTGGTAAGTATAGAGGTTTTAAAATTATGGCACTCACTGTTATGTTGTAACAGGTGCCTAGGGCACCTGTCACCTGTTCTGTGTTTTGTTCCTTTCGGTTGAGTTAATTAACGTTCATGTGTCATTAGTTTAGTTAATTGACTCCTTATTGTCATTGGTTTGTCTTGTGCACGTGGTCGGGTGTCTTTTTGTATTTATTTCCGTTGTTTCTCGTCCTCGGTGCTGGTCGTTGTGTTTGATGTCACTAGTCTGTTCATACCTCATGTTTTTTGGTGCTACTGCACCTTTAAATAAACTCGTTCTTCTGCTACCTGCGTGCCTGGCTCCCTTCAGCGTGTGTAAACACGGCGGCTCTGCGCTTCCTATGCGCAGCCGCTTTATTCCGAGGTCGACTATCGTGACATATGTATAGTAGGTAATTATATAACATGTCGATGGGACACTGGATGGTAAGCAAATCAGAAATTAAAATATTGGCAAATATTTGAAACAACCAAGACTTGTTTTTTTTGTTTACATTTATTAATTAATATGTGTATTGTTGTGCTTTGATGGGCATTTATATATCTATTCTCTATTTTGTTTTATGTTATTATAAAACATTATGAATTAATCAAATAAATAAGACAAAAAATAATTGGAAAATTAATTTCATTCATTCATTCATTCATTATCTTCCGCTTTATCCTATATTAGGGTCGCGGCGGGGTTCCCCATGCCCATCCAGGGGCAGATACACCCAGGACACACACTCATTCACACAGACATGCACACAAACACACTCTACATGGGGCAATTTGGAGAACTCAATTGACTTGATCCATGTTTTTGGACTGTGGGAGGAAACCGGAGAACCCGGAGGAAACCCACACGGACACGGAGAGAACATGGAAACTCCACCCAGATGGGGATTCGAACTGGAATCCCTAGTGCTGAGAGGCGAACGTGCTAACCACTAAGCCACTAATTAATTAATTAATTAATTTATTTATTAAAAACATATATCCAGTATTACACATGTGTAAATGTAAGTGGAAAAAATATGTGAACCTTTAAGATTAACATGTCATGTAAATGTGAAATAAGATTTAGGTGTTTTCAATCATTGGGATTCTCAAGTGTGAGAGGGGGACCTAAGATAAGATGAGATAAGATACACTCGTCACATGCTTATGGATGTGTATCATGGCTTAAACAAATGAGATCTGAAACGACTGAAGATAAAAAATTGTTGATGTTTATTATTGTTGATGTTAAGTTTACAAAACCATCTTTAAAGTGTGGACTTTGGCATGATTAACTCATGATTTAAAAAAAGCATGAAATACACTATAAAAATATAATACACATTAATAGCTTAACAGACAATAAGTCACTTGTATTCTTTTGAGCTTTTCTTTTTATGTATGTATTTATATTTCATTTTGAATAATATTCCCTATTTGGCAATATGATCTGTACTCTGTAATGTTTGCCCTATTCCAGATTCCAGGGTGGTAGGGGTGGGGCAGTGGTTGATGAGTAGCTGGGTACATGACTTTTTTGTCGTGACAGGTGTATGTGGTACATACTGGAACCAGACCGTTTTTGTTCCGTTTTATCCTACTCTGTTTGTCTTCTTGTATTATATTTCCTACTGTTTATTTGGCAATTAAACATATTCCTTACTCCCCACAAAATGTTACGTTTTTCAGAAATATTATATTTTATATACACCCATTTATATCATTAATTTATTTAAGTGAATTTATGTAAATTGAATTTCAGTTAGTGTAGATACAATGTTGTATTTTTAAATGTCTAAACATGTCAATTGTTAATTTGTTTTGTTCCTTTGTCTTGGCCAGTGAGGTGATGTTACCATGGAGCAGTGCAGACTGTCACTACTTGCAAAGCTTCATGGGCTCTCACGGGAATACACTGCAAGCTTCTCAGCTTCTTAGTAATACATTTTTTTTCTTTAGGATTTTCTAAACATCAAACGCTGTTTCTTTTTTGCTAAAATCTCTACTTGTATGTCACACATCTGTCTGTATATTTAATATGATTAAAATGTGGAAATCTCCTACTTGGCTAGGTACAGTTGAATGACATAATTAATAATAATATAATATAAACTAAAACAATTATGCTTGAGGATGCTGCAGGCATCATAATGTTCATCATTGTGTCTTCAAAGCCTTTTACACCTGTAATAAGTTTTCACAGTTTAGTTAGAGTATGCACAAATGGTTATGCTGTAGAGTATGTAGACCCATAGTTTTCTTTTTCTTGCAGATATCTGCAGAGCAGATATGTGTTCTGTTGCTAGGATGATGCCATTTTATGGCACTGTCAAGCTCTCCTTGTATAACCAGACTTTGTCATGGTATACACTTAATGATCTTATGACTGTGCTTGGAGACACAGCAATTTTCATTTGAAGACATGTATAGATGTATCACCCTGGAGGAACTGGACTGTTTGAGAAATGCTAATGAAACACAGGTACAACCTTATGCAAGCAGTAGTAACAAGGATACTAACAAAACACAAAACTAGAGAAGAATGACTCAGCAACAATAAGTTGAGATTAATAGTCTGTGGCAACCACCTAAATAAACACTTCCTTTTGGGGGGGTTGTCATGCATTTGCCTCTTCCATCCACCTGTTGTCACTTTGATTTGCACCCAATCAGATGATCCTGTTTTATAATCACTAATGCCTCTGATCCAGACAGATTAAGATCCATGACGTTTAACTGACTTGGTGTCATATGATCAAGTGTTTCAATTGTATTTTTTTTCTTTCCTGCAGAATTATTTTAGAGCAGTCATATTACCTAAGTATTACTTGATATGCATATAAAGGTATTTTGATAATAAACTTGTAATTGTCTGCTGTTACTTCTTTTAGGTATTGTGAGATAGAAATTTCTTTATACTTATAAATTCAACTTGTGGGTGACATGGTGGCTTAGTGATTAGTATTGTCGCCTCTCAGTGATGGGAATCCAGGTTCAAATCCAAATCTGTGTGGAGTTTATGTTCCTCCCCTGTCGGCGTGGTTTTCCTTCAGGCTTTCCTTCTCCGGTTTCCTCCCACAGTCCAAAAAACATGGATTGAAGGTAAATTGCTGGCTGTAAATTGCACCTATATAGTCTGTATTTGTGTGGGGAAGCCCCGCGACCCTAGTAGAGGACTAAGTGTGAGATAATGATATAATTTAATATAGTATAGTAGATAGTGTAAGGAGGATAAAATCTTCTTGTTGTTGTAAGAATATGACCAACCATAGCCTTAATTCTAGAGTTGTGACATGTGCAAATCGAACAAAAACAAAATCTAATTCCCTCTTTGGTAGCATTTCCACTGGTACTTAAAATATATATATATATATATATATATATATATATATATATATATATATATATATATATATATATATATATATATATATATATATATATATATATAAAAATATACATTTTTTTAAGTAATTTAGATTTAATTAAAGTGTGTTTTGTAAAGGTCATTAAATGTACTGTCCATTAATTTCAATATAGATTAACATTTTTTATTATGTAAATAAAATCAGACCATTTGGTTGGTTTTGTCTCTATAACTCTATCTAGCTATTGGTGAAACCAGTATTAGGTGTGTCTGATACCTGTGTACACACCCTAACTTTTCATATGCACCATCTGTCCTCTTGTGTCGATACAGATGGGCCTTGTTAACTCAGTCCACTAATAATCACCCTTTAAATGAGCTTGAGGAAGATGGGCCATTTGGGAAATCACACAAGGTCAGGGCAATCTGTAGTGGGCTTAAATGTTTTGTTCTTTTGTTATCTGAAAAAGTGCATCCTAGAATTCAAATGGAATTTCAGACATACTCACTTATCACAATTTTAACTGAATAATAATAAGAATGGTGTTTTAGCCATCATGATATGCTGTAAATCCATGAGTATGTGTAATGTGTGATTTAGAAGACACCTTAACAAAAACATGAAAAAAAAAACATAAAATGAATAAGACGCATTAGATAAAAAACTATTAAGCTAGAATTATTGTGGCTTGAAAAAATTGACAAATAAAGCAATCAAAGTTTATAGTTCATAGATAACTTGACATGTATAGTTTCTGAACTGAATATATATATATTTAAATTACCATGTTCTAGCATTTAAGAAAATATAGACAACTAGATAAATAATCCAATTTTTCTTTAAAACATCCATGTCAAATTTTGATTTTCTTACACATTCTATGTTGGGGTCATACAGTTGTTTCGACTTTGCATTAGGGATATAAACAAAGCAAACAAAGAAAAACTTAAACTAAATAAACTTCTAAAATAATGAATGTATATTAAACACATCCAAGTCTCAGATGCAACGTGAACAATGTGCACTAACATACAGTACATTATTTATTTGTAGATTAAGAGAAAACATTGCATTGTAATGGGAGGTAGTAGACTAATGGATCATATTGTAGTTTAGACTGTACACATACAATTTGCTCTAATTGGGGGATGGGGCTTTGTTCTGGGCCATGCTTTGCATGGTGGTTTGGTTGCACATGTGTAGAAACAGAAGCAGCAGATGGTCACAGAGTGTCCTTGTCTCATGCGCAGCACAGCAGTGCTCTCAGCCAGCCCATGCAAATCTATTTGAATATAAAAAACGAAAAGGAGACCATTCAGCAACATGCTAACTGCTAAATGTGTACTTATTGTTTATTGCCATTATCATTATAGCTTGTTTCGTTTGGGCATGCTTTACAACACAATTATTTCACTGAGGCATTAAGACTATAGGCAAATACATTTAGTGATATTGCTACCCTCGTTAAAAATGAGTAATATGTAAAAACAATCCGCATTCTCTTAGCTCATTAATCATACGTCAGCTTCATTCTATTTATTGAAGAGTTTCACATTATAGGCCACAACTGAGTCACAACTGTTTTTTTCCACTTTTTTACTTAATACTTAAAAACAAAAAATGTACAGCCTCACTTATACACAATCATTAAAGAAGTCTGAGCATTTGGAACTTTTAATTGAATTGAAGCACTCAGTTGTGTTTTAACACCACTCAAAACAAGTTGTTGCTGTTCGTATTAAAAAAACACAGACATGACCTACAGCCATTTGTAGATATTAGCAAAAATATTTAAGTATTTACGGAAGAGTGATTTAAGAAACTCATCAGAAATAATAAGGCATCATGACTCAATATTTAGAAAGAAATACCGTAGAAGTTTAGTAAAAATTTTACTTATTAGATTTATTAGATCATTAGATCATGCCAAACACTGTATTGCTGCACTAGATACCATATATATATATGCTTAGTTTGGACCTAAGCTTTTATTGCATATTATTATTAAATAGTCAGTTTATATAATGTATATATAAACTTTATTTACAATAGTTATTAAAAATCAGTTTTTAAACATTTCAATTAAACAGTCTGAAAAATGTTACGCCAGCAAATACAACAACTTCAGAAGTGAAAGAATACACATTCTGGGTGTATTTATAATAATAGAGGCACTATTTTTGTGAGAAGTGCTTGATCAGTTAAATTATTTTTAAAGCTGTTGCTTTATATTAAAAATAAATGCACATTTGCAATTGCCTTAAAACAATTAAACCACTTTTTTATTTGAACTCATTAAACAAAAGAGTTATTCTAAACACACATGGAATTCCTTATCTAAAAAATTAAAAAAGTGTTAAATTGGCATGTCCGCATCTCAAACTCTGAAAGTCCTGTGGCTGGATCTTGGGAGAACTGAGCATAACTTGTTGTAAATGTCTTTACAATACATGTCGATAAACAGCAGGGCTATAAAAAAGTGTAGCTAAAATCTTATTCAACCAATGAAAGAAAATGATTTACCAATATCATTTTTGTGAACTATTTAAATAAAGGATTGTTCTTGTTCTTGTTCTTATTTTTTCCCCACCAGATTTCAAAATATTTGTGTACTTTTAGGGAAAAAAAAGAACTTCATACTGAAATTTGAAATCACCTGAGATCATTCATTATATCTTATGTCTTATGGCTCATGAACAAATTGATAAGGACTGAAAATATGTATTAAAGTAATAAATAGCATACAGAATTGATAGACTGTGTACTTTTGTTTTTTACATTAATGAACTTGTATATTCTGTAAATGTGTAAAGATGCACAAAGAATAATCTCCAAGATCAATACATTTTTCGAAGAATAGTTTTTCTATCTATTCCAAAGACTAGCTTTAAGCTATATATGTTTTTCCTGATCACTGGTAGAACTTGGCTGTATCTTTCTCTTTCAACTCACCTCCAAAGTGATTTGCTTGAAATGCAAATATTAACAAAACCAAATGACAAGACTAATTCAACAGGAAGCACTGGACAGACATGGCCTGAGGGCAATTTGAATGTTAGCAAGTGAGAGAAAAACACACCTGATTTACTTGCAATCTGGGGGGGTTGAGAGTTGTACTAGGACGTCATCTGCTGACATTGGACATTTTATTTTGCTTTGTTTATGATGGATTTTAAATACAGCTGGCGAGTAAAATGCCTTTGCATTGCTAATTCTCATTTTAAAAAACTTTGGATGTCAAATTTAGCTTCATGCATGGTTAACTAGGTGACTCAACGCATCCGATGGTACAGAGATGAGTAAACTAAACTAGCTTCTTTGTTAGTCTATTACAAAACATGTATTTTTAAGCAGTGCACTACTAATTCCACAAAACACTTGGTGGCTACATCTAACAGGACAAATACTGTTTATGAATATAATGACAGAGTTATAGAGTGTACCATTGCACCCCTCTCTAACCTTTGATGTGTTCCTGTCTGCATCTGTGTCTGAGTGTGTGTGCATGGACCTATTGGTGTGTACATTTACTCCGGTTTTTCTCTGCCTCAGGATAACCATTGTGTCTCGCCCCCAGATGAATAGACCCTAAGCCCTGTACAGTCAGCAGCTGCTTCCTTTGAACACACAGAGACAAAAAAGACCCTAAATCTGCAGGGCCCTTTCATCTGTTTATTTGATACATGACATCTTCATTACACTCCCATTTTAATTTTTTCTACTGCACAAAAGTGTTCGGTTGTAGCATGTCAAATTTTCTTAGGTTGTTGTGAGTAAAAAAATTTACCCATACAGAAATGTTAATTTTTAATGATGTACTAAACCTTAATTTTAAATCATTTTGACAATTTTTGACAATCTTAAAATAATTGTAATATTTAGAATATAGATATCTTACTTTATAGTAAAATGAGGCAGGATAAGATAATCCTTAATTGTCCCACCATGGGAAAATCTACATGGTATCAAACTGACTATTTTACTCTAAGTATTTTCTCAGATGATAACCATAATTATACACTTGAATGATGTGAGAAGTTATTTTGTGATGCACACACAGTATTTAGCATTAGTCTCTACACATTTGCTTCCAAAGTAAGTATTCCATATAGTGTATTTAAAAATTTACATGACCAGTACCAGCAGAGTTAAACACATCAGTTTGAAATTCAAACGTCTTTTCAAATAAGAATTAGCATTGCAAAGTCACCTTTTCATTTGTC